>JAODUO010000037.1:57500-85000 GCA_025642075.2 Ridgeia piscesae
TCGTTCGTTCGTTCGTTCGTTCGTTCGTTCGTTCGTTCGTTCGTTGTTACAACATTACATCCACCACGATATTATCTAACAATTTATACGACACCAGCTAATGTTTAATATGACGGACGACCGATACATAGGACGACTTACATGTTATGTAATATTAACCCTTTAGACCTCAGCCATTTTTTGTGTAAAGCCCCTGGTTCCTCAGAAAAGTAGGTCAGATTCAGAAAAATTACAGGGGTGTCCGTTTTTGGGGAGTAGGTCTTTTATTATTGAATTTCCAAGTTAACATTATTTTAAAGGCATAAATAAATACCTTCACATTGGATGTAGATATGCTATCTCATTAATTAAAAAAGTTGACCATAATACAACAGGTGTGCCAGTATATCAATGTTTTACTATAACATGATATATTACGTAACGTAACTTTTTAAGGCTTCATTTCTTACTGCTACAAGTTGTGTTTATTTGAAAGATAGTGTAATTACCTACACATTGGTACCAATATTATTATAATACCTTATATAGTAATGTTGCATATACTCGAATATAATGGAAGCATACTCAACAACATGAGAAGCTAGTGCCCAGTCACAGTACAGCGGCCAAGTGTTTCAGCTACCACCCCGGCCAGCCTCGGTCGAAACCTCAGCAAATAAACAACAGAACAGTCCCGCAAGTTACACCATTTATAAATACTACAATAATTATAATACAACTACCCGATCATTGAATTATATCCTAGTTGAGCATGCTGTCTTTGTGCAAGAATATAGGACACCGAGTATGGGACTCGTCTCACATAGACGTAGTGTGTTTATAAAATGAGCTCGACCGACGAACTTCCCCGACAACAACAACGATCTTCGAAATGAATCATCGACTAAAGTCATATATTCGATGCGTGAAACGGCTTGAATAGCAAACACTTTGGCAGACTTCTTCTGCAGTCAAATGAATCGGACCAGCCGACGCCATTTTGCTAACTCAAAAAATAGGGCACTTCGAAAAAATGCATGAAACTCCGTAAACTTGAATAGCACCGGTAGCCATAACTACCCACAATGCATTGCCGATATGTTAACCCTTCAAGTTAAATGTGTTTCAAAAGTATCCTCCAGAGAGCGCCTCTGGAATAGATCAAACTCGGATGCTAATATGTACGTGTGTTTGTAAATGTGTTTTCCTACGCCTTTTATTACTGTAGGGAGAATGTCTTAATACTCATATCGTACTACGAATATGATGTTTATAACCTCAAATCCGTTTACCTTACACTGAAATTTGCGATAACACTCATGTGTACGGCGATTTTTGGGTGAGCGTATTCCATAATTGTATATTCTCATTATAACTATTTATATGTAAGACATCGTTGCCTTACCTCGCACGGATCCACACATCGGCAAACGGGACATCCTCTCTTGTCCTTCGCATACCCAGTCCTGCATGTGAGTGTGCAAGGCCCCATGCTGGCGCACTTCGGCTTGCACGTCTCGTGGCACGCCGACAGTGTGAGGAAGCGGTTCCTGTTTCCGCCGCAGCCTCCGTAGAAGAACCGCTCGCAAGCGCACGTCTGACAGTTGTAGAACCACCGCTCCAGTCTCGCCCGGCAACGGCCTACCACTGCCGGAAGGTTGCAGAGGCGAGGACGACGGCCTACGATATCGGTATTAATAATGATAATAATAATGATGAAGATATATATATATATATATATATATATATTATATATATATATATATATATATATATTATATATATATATATATATATTATATATATATATATATATATATATATATATTATATACATGGATATACTCATTCGTCTCGTCTCGTCATCGTCCGTCATCGTCCGTCCGTCTCGTCATCGTCTCGTCTCGTCATCGTCCGTCACGTCTCGTCTCGTCATCGTCTCGTCTGATCATCGTCTCGTCATCGTACTCGTCTCGTCTCGTCTCGTCCGTCATCGTCTCGTCATCGTCTCGTCTCGCTCGCATCTCTCGTCTCGTCTCGTCTCGTCTCTCCATCCGCTCGTCTCGCTGACATTCCGAATCTCGAATGACTTGTTTCGTCGTTGATCAGATTATGCCTACGCCGATAACGCTCATTGTTCTTCGCCTTGCTGCCATCGCTCACAGGTGACCTCACTTCCGCTCAAGGTTTCGTGCGATCCTAATCTTATGAACGTACATTCGCTTGTCGCCTCGTCGCTGTTCGTCGCGTCGGTCGTCGTGCTCGCGTCGCGTCCGTCGTGTCTGTCGTCGTTCGTCGTCGGTCGCGTCGGACCGTGGTCGCTAGTCACGCACATCACATCACATCACATCACATCACATCACATCATATATTATCTTGTATCATCCACTGGATCTTGTTATCCAACACGCTATATCGCGTAGACATTCCCGGGAATGGCCGAAAAATAGACTTGTTTCGTACAGTTGGTAAGATTATGCCAAAGTACGCAGAAGACGCTCTATTGTTACATTAACAATTGGCAATATCTACAAAGGTTACTCTACTTCTGCTCAAAGGTTTCTGTGCAGAATACCTAATTTATAGAACGTAATATTATGGTATTGCATAAGATAATACAGAACATGTTCACGTTGATCAAGAATTGTATTCATTTCGGTATTTGTATGTTATACAATGAACCTATCCAATGAGGAGGAATCAGGCAGTACCTTAGGTTTGTCCCGATGAAGCATAGAGTTGACGGATTACCACACTACACACCAAAGTATGCAATCCATGTAATATCTTGCAAGCTACCTATAACTTTCTGGACCTCTTGTCACGCAGGAGACACGTTCATTTTGAACAAGCCACGACTCATGCTGTTTATTATAATTCTCAACCACCAATTTCAGTAGAAACAACACGACATGGAGCATGCGCTTGAAAAGAAATTCGGTGTAACGTATGCAAGTATATATATCAAGCTGTCATCAGCGATGTCTCCGCCAAGAACGGAAGATCCCTGTGGCGTCACAGAAGATACACGCGAGGCCAATAAAGACTACTCCACGGCATGGGACGTAATTGGCTGCACCTAAACTCACTTGCGTGTTTTGTTTTGTAAAGTAGAGGTTTGGCAAGAGATAAGTGACACCGACAGAAGTGTCCTACTATACAAACAACAGTCAACAGTAATGTGTTGTGTTTCTGATTCCTGAAACACGCATGAATACCTGGCACAAATAGACTCGCGCTCTCACATGCATACGTCCGAACGCTTGCATGCACGCCGCCATTAGCGCACATGCGACAAGGACATAAATGTCATTGTTTTATTTGCGGTCACTCACTTACTCAGTTACTCACTCACTCACTCACTCACTCACTCACTCACTCACTCACTCACTCACTCACACTCACTCACACTCACTCAATCACACTCGCTCGCTTTTCTCTCTCTCTCTCTCTCTCACTCAATTTGCATTTTCTCTCTATTTTCCTATCTCTCTGTATAAATATCTATAACAAGCTCTTTTCAAATGTACCTACATAAAGGGATATAATAATTATCTGAATAGTGTAAGTCAACTGCATATCGCGGTCGGCCAACGAGTGGGCGATTGTTGTATCTTTTTCATACCCGTTTTTCACAATCCTAGAAATGACACATGTGCTGAGAGTAAGTCCACGCAAACCTTGCGCCGGACGGACCATATTAGGCGCCAGCTACAGGGCCTAATATTAATATATCCAAACTGACACGCCGTGCTTTGCGAGACTCCTGTATTTGAAATTACGTTGCCTCAACGTATGACACACATATCGGCCTCTTTCACAATGGCCACCACTGCCTCAAGTTAGCGAAGGAAGAAAGGTAACGACTGCGAAAATGTTGATGTTCGTTTTGTACAGAACTAAAAATTGACACGTGTTCAAACTAAACGCCGCAACACCGGGGAAACCATGCGCGGGACGTATCACAATAGGCCACATCAGTAATATTAATATTTCAAACCGAGACGCTCTGCTAAACTTTACGCAATCATGGTGATAATAGTTTATTGTTTTATTACTATGGCGTTGTGACTCCGATGTCATCGCAAATTGTACCCACTAAGTAAACATTCAGTCAAATGCTAGGCAATGACGTATGTGAATAGCAACACAGCAACACAAACCAAAAACCTATCAATAAGTCACAGTATTTTCGTCGATTTATATCGATAGTTATTTTGTTATCGAGAGTTCACTGCGCTATCGGCGATTACTTCCGATGGATAATTTTACAATCAATAGTATTGTTATGTGGATAGAGGTGTATAGAGCAATTCACCATTACAATCAGCCAAGACAGATGACTCAACACAGTTAACGGAGACGGGTGACTCGAGACTATTAGCCGAGACAGGTGACTCGAAAGAATTAGCCGAGACAGGTGACTCGAGAAAATTAGCCGAGACAGGTGACTCGAGAAAATTAGCCGAGACAGGTGACTCGAGACTATTAGCCGAGACAGGTGACTCGAGAAAATTAGCCGAGACAGGTGACTGGAGAAAATTAGCCGAGACAGGTGACTCGAGAAAATTAGCCAAGACAGGTGACTCGAGAAAATTAGCCGAGACAGGTGACTCGAGACTATTAGCCGAGACAGGTGACTCGAGAAAATTAGCCGAGACTGGTGACTCGAGACAATTAACCAAGACAGGTGACTCGAAAGAATTAGGCGAGACAGGAGACCCGAGAACATTAGCCGAAACAGGTGACTCGAGATAATTAACCTAAACATATGAAACGAGAAAATTAGCCGATGAGTCGAGAGATCCAATCGAGACAGATGACTTGAGACAACCAATAAAGACAGATGACTCGAGACAACCAATCAAGATGATCCAAGACAACCAATCAAGAGAGATGACTCGACACAACCAATCAAGACAGATGACTCCAGACAACCAATCAAGACAGATGACTCAAGACAACCAATCAAGACAGATGAATCGAGACAATCAATCAAGACAGATGGCTCGAGACAACCAATCAAGACAGATGAATCGAGACAACCAATCAAGACAGATGACTCGAGAAAACCAATCAAGACAGAAGACTCGAGAAAACCAATCAAGACAGAAGACTCGAGACAACCAATCAAGACAGAAGACTCGAGACAACCAATCAAGACAGATGAATCGAGACAACCAATCAAGACAGATGACTCGAGACAACCAATCAAGACAGATGAATCGAGACAACCAATCAAGACAGATGACTCGAGAAAACCAATCAAGACAGAAGACTCGAGACAACCAATCAAGACAGAAGACTCGAGACAACCTATCAAGACAGAAGACTCGAGACAACCTATCAAGAGAGATGACTCGAGACAACCAATCAAAACAGAAGACTCGAGACAACCAATCAAGACAAATGAATCGAGACAACCAATCAAGACAGATGAATCGAGACAACCAATCAAGACAGATGAATCAAGACAGGTGACTTGAGATAATTAACCTCGACAGATAACTCGAGACAATTAGCCTATACAAGTGACTCGAGATAATTAGATGAGAGATGACACGATACAATTAGCCAAGACAGATGACTAGAGACAATCAGCCATAACAGATCACTCGCGACAATTAGCCAAGACCGATGACTAGAGACTATCAGCCAAGACAGATGACTCGAGACAATTAGTCAATACAGATCACTCCAGACAATCAGACGAGACAGATGACTCGAGACAACCAATCAAGACAGATGACTCGAGACAACCAATCAAGACAGATGACGTGAGACAACCAATCAAGACAGATGAATCGAGACAACCAATCAAGTCAGATGAATCGAGACAACCAATCAAGACAGATGACTCGTGACAACCAATCAAGACAGATGAATCAAGAAAAACAATCAAGACAGAAGAATCGGTACAACCTATCAAGACAGAAGACTCGAGACAACCAATCAGGACAGATGAATCGAGACACCCAATCAAGACAGATGAATCGAGACAACCAATCAAGAGAGATGAATCGAAACAACCAATCAAGACAGATGACTCGAGACAACCAATCAAGAGAGATGAATCGAAACAACCAATCAAGACAGATGACCCGAGACAACCAATCAACACAGATGAATCGAGACAACCAATCAAGACAGATGACTCGAGACAACCAATCAAGACAGATGAATCGAGACAACCAATCAAGACAGATGACTCGAGACAACCAATCAAGACAGATGACTCGAGACAACCAATCAAGACAGATGAATCGAGACAACCAATCAAGGCAGATGACTCGAGAAAACCAATCAAGACAGAAGACTCGAGACAACCAATCAACACAGATGAATCGAGACAACCAATCAACACAGATGACTCGAGACAACCAATCAACACAGATGAATCGAGACAACCAATGAAGACAGATGACTCGAGACACCCAATCAAGACAGATGACTCGACACAACCAATCAAGACAGATAAATCGAGACAACCAATCAAGGCAGCTGACTCGAGACAACCAATCAAGACAGATGAATCAAAGCAACCAATTAAAACAGATAACTCGAGACAACCAACCAAGTCAGATGGCTCGAGACAACCTATCAAGACAGATGACTCGAGACAACCAATCAAAACAGAAGACTCGAGACAACCAACCAAGACAGATGAATCGAGACAACCAATCAAGACAGATGATTCAAGACAACCAATCAAGACAGCTGACTCGAGACAGGTGACTTGAGACAATTAACCTCGACAGGTAACTCGAGACAATTAGCCGATACAAGTGACTCGAGATAATTAGACGAGAGATGACACGATGCAATTAGCCAAGACATACGACTAGAGACAATCAGCCAATCAACACAGATGAATCGAGACAACCAATCAAGACAGATGACTCGAGACAACCAATCAAGACAGATGAATCGAGACAACCAATCAAGACAGATGACTCGAGACAACCAATCAAGACAGATGACTCGAGACAACCAATCAAGACAGATGAATCGAGACAACCAATCAAGGCAGATGACTCGAGAAAACCAATCAAGACAGAAGACTCGAGACAACCAATCAACACAGATGAATCGAGACAACCAATCAACACAGATGACTCGAGACAACCAATCAAGACAGGTGACTCGAGACAACCAATCAAGGCAGATGACTCGACACAACCAATCAAGACAGATAAATCGAGACAACCAATCAAGACAGATGAATCAAAGCAACCAATTAAAACAGATAACTCGAGACAACCAACCAAGTCAGATGGCTCGAGACAACCTATCAAGACAGATGACTCGAGACAACCAATCAAAACAGAAGACTCGAGACAACCAACCAAGACATATGAATCGAGACAACCAATCAAGACAGATGATTCAAGACAACCAATCAAGACAGCTGACTCGAGACAGGTGACTTGAGACAATTAACCTCGACAGGTAACTCGAGACAATTAGCCGATACAAGTGACTCGAGATAATTAGACGAGAGATGACACGATGCAATTAGCCAAGACATATGACTAGAGACAATCAGCCAAGACAGATGGCTCGAGACAATTAGTCAATACAGATGACACGAGACAATCAGACGAGACAGATGACTCGAGACAACCAATCAAGATAGGAGACTCGAAACAATCAGCCAAGACACGTGATTTGAGTCAAACATAGATAACACTGTATATAAGTTTCAATCATATCAAAATATGCAATTCGTATAATGTTTTGCAACCTCCCTACCACTTTCTAGACCTCCTATCCCGACACATTCATTTTGAACAAGCCATGACATATGCTGTTCATAACAATTCTCAACTAGCAATTTCAATATACAACAACACGACAGGGGCATGCGCTTGAAAAGAAATTCGGTGTTATGTAAGCAAGTCTACACATATATCAAGCTGCCATCAGCGGCGATATCTCCGCCAAGAACGGAATATCGCTGTGACATCAAAGAAGACACAGGTTGGGCCAATAGTGAGTACTCCCCATTACTCACTCACACTTGCCTGCTTTGATTTTGTTTTTATGAAATAGAGATTTAACAAGAAACACGTCACACAGGCAGAAGTGTTGTATACTATACAAATAACAGACTGCACTAATGTGTAATGTTTCTGATTCCTGAATCACGCATGAATACATGGCACAAACACATTCGCCCGCACACATACATACACCCGAACTTGCCGTCATAAGCACACATGCACCAAGGACACACAGACGCTTGGTGCATATGCGGTCACTCACTCACTCACTCACTCATTCCCTCACTCACTCACTCACACTTATGCACTGAATGACTGACTGATTGACTCACTCATTCACTCACTAATTCAGTATCTCTCACACACTCACTGACTCTCTTTTTCTCCCCCTCTCTCCCCCCGTCTCTCTCTCTCTCTCTCTCTCTCTCTCTCTCTCTCTCTCTCTCTCTCTCTCTCTCTCTCTCTCTCGTCCAGTTGTCGTTTTTCTCTCTATCTCTCTGTGTAGATCTCTCTACCAAGCTCTTTCGCTATGTCTCCACCTAAACGCATATATTAGTTACCAGAATACTGGAAGACAATGAATTAACGTGTTCGTGTCGGGTCGAGTACGGCATTATTTTGAAACTGATTTGCTCTTGGATTACTGACAATTTATTGCGACTTACGTCGTATATGAAATGACGAGCCGTTAGTCCTGTTGACATTCACGATTCTTTCGCATGTCGTTTTCGTCCCATTTATTCGATATTTTATAGTATCTCCAGTGTAACTGAGTTGAGCTCCTAGGCGTCCATTGACACGTGTTTTAATTCCCCCCCGCCCCCCCCCGTGGCTTGCGATAACGGGCTTCGCTACATACCATCACATATGATATTACTTATTACCGTACGGAGACACCATGTATAGACAAATCAGTAACTTTATTGAATACAAATGCCGAAGTGCAATGCTTACCTCGGTGTGCTCCGGTTGCTGCTATCAAGCCCAGTAGCAGAACCCACCAAACAAACACCAGCCCTCTGCAACCATGAAAGATTGGCCGTAGAACAGTAACGCGTTTCTGTCTATATCAATATAGCGCACGAAAGCATAATAAACCATCCTTCAGTAGCGGCAGTTCGATAGGTAGAGATGCAACGATAATGTCCTCTCAGTAAACAATATTACTACATTGTTGCACACATATTATGCAGTGGATGTCTTCGTTGTTCAGATAATTACGAAAAAGAAATGTTAATATTTGGAAGCATTTCTGAAACCATGTCTATGTAGCAAGAGGGATTCACTATTTCTAACATGAATAACACAACAATTACGAATAAGATACGTCATGCATACCAGAGGCGTAGATGTTTGCTAAGCCGCGATCCTGTGCGTTCATTATAGGACGATAAGGAAACAGGCTGAAATGTTCACTCGTAATCTTATGTTACGTTACGTTACAGTATATTATATTACGTTGCGTTACGCAACGTGTCGTACCGCTGTGTAACGTAATTGTACATATCGTTATATAACGTAACCTGAAACGTAACA
This sequence comes from Ridgeia piscesae, assembly GCA_025642075.2. NCBI lineage: Eukaryota > Metazoa > Annelida > Polychaeta > Sabellida > Siboglinidae > Ridgeia > Ridgeia piscesae. Next base: position 67,019 of record JAODUO010000037.1, read on the forward strand.
AACACAATCAGAATCACCAAACAACCTCACACTTACCTGTTCATGGTTACTTCTGTTCACTTGTCCGCTCACAATACGCGACTGACAATAACTGCCCCTGCAGGAGCATTTAATTGCATCTCCACCTTCATGTCGGCGAGTGATTACTCAAGCCAATGAGTCATTGCCCAACGGACGTCTCCACCTGGAGACGGGTGCCGCCGCGCCGAGGTCGTTCAGCTCCGATGGTTCCGCGCCGATCCAGTCATTTATGTGTGACATGACAAGACACACAACAAATCAACACAGTAAATAGTATTTCTAAAGACAGCTTAGTCACTGTGATGACGTCATCCTGATGGTACCGGTGTATGTAGTGCAACAGACTTTGAACAGAGGGATTGTATCAAAACAACACAACACATAGTATTTCCATAGACAACACAGTCATTGTCACGACGACATCCTGTGTGCGCCGGTGAGTACAGTTCAGCAGAGGAAACGTTTTTTCTTAGTCAAAGCAATCACAGTTACGGTAACTAGACCTCATGGTATATGTCACAGTGTGTGTTGGTCTAGTATGTGATACTGGTATTTAAACTCATCTTGTTTGCGTGGCTGGTAGCGATGATGATGTGAAAACGTGTTCAATGTTGACCGTACATCAGTTAGTCATTAGACACAAGTGCGTGATGGACGATGACGTTTCACTCGTCACTTCTCCTGACGTCGACATGAATATTTGGTGGCTGTTCTACGTGTTCCTATTAAATGACCGAGAGGCGGGAGGTTTGGCTAGAACACCAATCTCAATCACGTAGGACAATTTTATTGAGTGGCTTGGCGTGCAAAATATCGGATTGTTTGTTGGTATGTATGCGTCTATGTGCGTCTGTGTGCGTCTGTGTGCGTCTGTGTGTGTGTCGTCTGTGTGTGTGTATATGTGTGTGTGTGTGTGTGTGTGTGTGTGTGTGTGTGTGTGTGTGTGTGTGTGTGTGTGTGTGGTGGTGAGTGAGTGAGTGAGTGAGTGAGTGAGTGCGTGAGTGCGTGCGTGCGTGCGTGCGTGCGTGCGTGGTGAGTGAGTGAGTGAGTGCGTGAGTGCGTGCGTGCTGGTGCGTGAGTGCGTGAGTGCGTGAGTGCGTGAGTGCGTGAGTGCGTGAGTGCGTGAGTGGGTGGGTGTGTGGTGGTGGTGAGTGAGTGAGTGGAGTGAGTGAGTGCGTGAGTGCGTGCGTCGTGAGTGCGTGCGTGGTGGTGGTGGTGTGGTGCGTGAGTGAGTGAGTGAGTGCGTGAGTGTGGTGGTGAGTGGTGAGTGGTGAGTGGTGGTGGTGGTGGTGGTGTGTGGTGGTGAGTGAGTGAGTGAGTGAGTGAGTGAGTGAGTGAGTGAGTGAGTGAGTGAGTGAGTGAGTGAGTGAGTGAGTGAGTGGTGGTGAGTGAGTGAGTGAGTGAGTGAGTGAGTGAGTGAGTGAGTGAGTGAGTCAGTCAGTCAGTCAGTCAGTCAGTCAGTCAGTCCGAATGGACACAGCGGAAAACCTTCTGCTGTATGTATAAAAAGGAGAGGGTTATTCTTTTTACCAGTCTGAGTTGTCTTTTATGTTTTATTGTTGTCAGTTGCTAGGTTTTAGTGCACATATGTTTCCTCAAAAGAAACACACGCAAACATGCAGCGGGAAGTTATCTTTTGTTAGATTTTCAGACCGGCACGGTTTCTTCTATTTGTAGGTAGATGTTGTCTTTTTGTAGTCGTTTTTGTTTGTCACTTTGCATCCTACGTCATATATTGTGATTAGTTAAGCTAAAGTGCTCGTTGTAGCAGACTCTTCATAAGAAACGACCGTAATGATAGGTACAGCGGAAGGCCGCCTACTGTGGGTGTCTGGAACGGAACCATTTCTTCTACATACTCTGGTGTATGTTGTATTGTTTGTTTTACTTTTCCATCATACTTCATTCGTGTGATTAGTTAGACTGTATGACAGTTATGTGTCCTGTAAGAAACGCATGAAAAAGACTGCCGGAAGCCTTCTTCTTTGAGCGTATAGAACTGAAATGTTTGAGCTACCGGACTGCGTTGTCTTTTGATTTGTCATTTTGCATTCTACAGAATATAGGTAATTAATTACATTTTAGTGGCTTTAACCTTTCTTCGAAACGGTCGTAATAATACAGCTGGAAGTCGTCTGCTCTGAGTAATTAAGGCACCACGGTTTCTTCTGCCTAAGCGTTTATGTAGCATTGCAATTTTACCATAATGAATTTACTTGAATTTTCACTTGTATTACAACAATTTTACGTATTTCTGTATCATGACAAAGTAACTAATCACAACATATCATTTTGATATAATATTGGCAAATATCCGAAAAAAATTCTAAATCGTACCAAATTGCTATTTGTAACAAATAAAATGTACGATACCAAAATACTTCGTATCCAGAACACATAAATAGTTGACACAACTATAGAGTAATATACTGAACGCTAAAAGTAACACAAAATAGTAGTTTACTTCACTTGGTTATAACATGTATGTTTGTGTCGTATTGGAACATTCTTGGACAAAATGTTCTAAGATAATGATAACATAAACCAAAACAAAATCATTACAACTCTATTTTATATAAAGCTGATTTGAAAAGGTTAAGTGTCATTTCTTAGTACTCAAACCCAAAGTATCTTACAAAAACAAAAATATTCAACTAAAATATTCTTGTTATTTTGTACATGAAACCCTATTCAAAAGAATTCCTGGAAATTTCAGCTCAAAATATATTGACCAGCTGTTACACGGTAACTGTTTCATATTTCTGAATAGAGCATTTGTATTCTATAGTGCTCTGTACACATTCGACTTCATAACATAATACAATGCATATGGTAAAAGTATCCCCTGGTATCTTACTTTTCCTGGTAATACCAAAATAAAGCGATACTATTTTTGCCAGTTTCACGTAGGCCTCGCGCATAATTTTCATTGTGACGTAAGGAAATCCAATCAGGTAGAGCCACGAAAAGACGTAGACAGTTGTCCGCAGATAAACAAGAGGAAGCCTTCTTATGTAATTTTTTAGAATATTGTTCTCTCGTGCAATTTAAACATACTGTCTAAGCCCATTATCACCTACCGTTCCATTGAAGTATTGTATTATGACCTAGTTGTTCTCATCTTGCTCCGATCCAAGCACGTCCGAAACCGGACGACATACAGGTCAAATGACCTGAAATGGTAGTCAGTCTCCACGTGACAGTTTACCCATTCGTCACGGTTGAGTTGTTCCATGTGACCACTGCTAGGAATCCGTGCGATATATATATATATATATATATATATATATATATATATATATATATATATATCGCACGGTTCCCTGTAACTGGACTGATGTATTCCTAGCAATGGTCACATGGAACAACTCAACCGTGACGAATGGGTATATATATATATATATATATATATATATATATATATAATTCATAAATATCATGCATCCTCTTCATTGTCAAACACTGTACCACTGTTCAACTGGCTCTGCTTTCTTTACCAATAATAACAGAGATAGATTACTATGATATGTAAACAATAGTTCCTAACAATTGTTTTTACATATGTAATCATATCTAGTCCTTAAAATGTATTTTACTACACTCTTGTGTACAGCATACTTGTTATTAATATTTTTATATCACAACACAATAATTTTCCCATGAAGGACACATAAAGCTATGTTGATTTGAGATTGATATTTATGAATGACGCGTGTGTTTGTGTATATATATATATATATATATATATATATATATATATATATATATATATATACATATACGATTTTTCCAATGTAAACAAACTTGCAAAGTTTCACGTGGATCTAGCAATCTGCAATATACTAAACTATTTCATTTTTAATAATAATTATTATATAATTATATTAAATGAACGAATCCAGGGGTAGGGGTCACGTACCCATTGAATCGTTGGTGGGGTTTATAGCGTGTCCCGTAGTCCTTTTGAATGTGCACCGGTAATTGCCCCTTAGAACATTTGGCATAGGAGAAACTGAAGCTATTTAAAACACACGCTCAGTCGTGTTGAATCTGCAGCTGAGACAAGAATCTCACTTCAACGACTCTCATTGGCGCCGTGAGTTCGCCAGTGAGAGAGGCCGGGTATAGCCGTTGTTTCCTAACTGAATGGCCATGTTGAGACTGACGTCACAGCAACTGAAGCTGTATGCTGACGAGCGTTACCCTTTTTACGATGTGTTATATAAAGCCACCATGTTCAGGTCACGCTGACACGTACCTCGTTAGACTCGTCGGGAGAATTAATGGGCTGCCGATGTAACCGACTGGGCGGTCTTAACCCAGATTAGGGTATTGATGCTGATTGGTTCTCAAGCCGCTGTAGCACTTACATTTTTCCGGCGTTATAAAGGTTCCGATTGAGATTTCTGCGCATGCGCGATATATATAAAACCATCACTATGCAGTGAAAAGACAAAGCATTTATGATACAAATACTACTGGTTGTTCGTTAGAATGTATATAACCTCTCAGCAAAGCTATTTGTCGCAAATTAACACGAGGCTAACTAGTTTTGAGGCATATTTTGAGAGCAAGCGTAAATAACGTGACGGTAGTGCGCCATTATCCGTGACAGTGGTTTATAAAAAAAAACTAATTTTTAGTGGCTTTAACCTTTCTTCGAAACGGTCGTAATAATACAGCTGGAAGTCGTCTGCTCTGAGTAATTAAGGCACCACGGTTTCTTCTGCCTAAGCGTTTATGTAGCAATGCAATTTTACCATAATGAACGTACTTGAATTTCTTAGTTCTCAAACCCAAAATATCTTACAAAAACAAAAATATTCAACAAAATATTCCTGTTATTGTGTACATGAAATGAGGCCCTATTCAAAAGTATTCATGGAAATTTCAGCTCTAAATATATTGACCAGCTGTTACACGGTAACTGTTTCATATTTCTGAATAGAGCATTTGTATTCTATAGTGCACTGTACACATTCGACTTCATAACATAAAACAATGCATATGGTAAAAGTATCCCCTGATATCTCACTTTTCCTGGTAATACAAAAATAAAGCGGTTCTGTTTTTGCCAGTTTGACGTAGGCCTCGCGCATAATTTTCATTGTGACGTAAGGAAATCGAATCAGGTAGAGCCACGAAAAAGCATAGACAGTTTTCCGCAGATCAACAAGAGGAAGCCTTCTTATGTAATTTTTTTAGAATATTGTTCTCTCGTGCAATTTAAACATACTGTCTAAGCCCATTATCACCTACCGTCCCGTTGGAGTATTGTATTTATGACCTAGTTGTCCTCATATTGCTCCGATCCAAGCACGTCCGAAACCGGACGACATACAGGTCAAATGACTTGAAATGGTAGTCAGTCTCCACATGACAGTTTACCCATTCGTCACGGTTGAGTTGTTCCATGCGACCACTTAGCAGCCAGGTCTTTAAGGGTCATAGTTTTAGAATAGGGGCGGCTACATCAGCAGCATTAAGGGGAGAGTCCGATGCACAGATCAGAGCAGCGGGCGGTGGTCTACTGATGCATTTAGGAAATACATTCGAGTTGCTTAATGTCGCCAGTTCGCTCATTTAATTACTGCTTATTTTACAGTCTTTGAAGTATCAGCGTTTAACAAGTCTCTGACAGTTGCGGAGTCTTATCGAATTATGTGCGTTTTACCAAGTCTCTGACAGTTGCGGAGTCTTATAGATTTATTCAGGTTAACAAGTCTCTGACAGTTGCGGAGTCTTATCAATTTATTCAGGTTCACAAGTCTCTGACAGTTGCGGAGTCTTAAATGTTTTTCTCTTATCATGCTTATAAATACTTAGCCATGCGTTAGTTTGTGGGGGTCGGTCACATTTGATTTGTGGGTGACCTAGTGGCGTGTTGACCCCCACCAATTTGGTGTCAATCGTAAATAATGTGTAATTATATTGCTGGTGTTGGTTGTACATATGTATAATGCATGTAGGTGTTGATTTTCAATGCCTTTGAAGCCGGCATGTTTGCTGATACTATACTTATGTAACTGTTGTTTATAATAATGTGTACATATTAAAGGCATTCATTTGGGCCCAAATTTTCAATCAAACTTGGTCTTGCATTATTGCTTTGCATAGGGGGGTGTATGTGACGGCAGTTGCATACAATAATCCTATGTGAGGTGATAATTCAAGTGGCGACATCAGGTGGTTAGGCCAGTAGTAATCTCAGTAAAAACCCTAGCGGCGTCCGTAGTAATCAGCCTGAGTCTTTATAAATCCAGTTCAAACCAGTACCCGTCCCATTCGCCACTTTGAGTTCGACGAGAAACAGATCATCATTTTTGCAGAATTCAATTTAATTTATTCGTATTTGCAAATTTATAGTTGTTTGCTGTTGGGAAATTGTTTATCCCACCCACCTCCATGTTCCACACATTATAGTTTCTTGACGCTTTTCCCTGTCTAGGTGCACGAGGTTTTAGCCTCATTTTGTTTTCCTCTTATGGTGTACTCAGGGTTTTCAGTGCGGTAAATTAACGTTGGCAGTATTGCGTGTTGACCCCCCCCAAATTTTTGGTGTCAATCGTAAATAATGTGTAATTATATTGTTGGTGTTGGTTGTACATTTTGTATAATGCATGTAGGTGTTGTTTTCCCAAATGCCTTTGAAGCCGGCATGTTTGCTGATACTATACTTATGTAACTGTTGTTTATAATCATGTGTACATATTAAAGTCATTCAGTTGGCCAATTTCAATCAAACTTGGTCTTGCATTATTGCTTTGCATAGGGGGGTGTATGTGACCACATACATATATAGATATATATATATATATATATATATATATATATATATATATATATATATATATATATATATATAAATTCATAAATTACATCCTCTTCATTGTCAAACACTGTACCACTGTTCAACTGGCTCTGCTTTCTTTACCAATAATAACAGAGATAGATTACTATGATATGTAAACAATAGTTCCTAACAATTGTTTTTACATATGTAATCATATCTAGTCCTTAAAATGTATTTTACTACACTCTTGTGTACAGCATACTTGTTATTAATATTTTTTTTTTTTATATCACAACACAATAATTTTCCCATGAAGGACACATAAAGCTATGTTGATTTGAGATTGATATTTATAAATTGGGTTTTAAATAAAATATATATATATATATATATATATATATATATATATATATATATATATATATATACGATTTTTCCAATGTAAACAAACTTGCAAAGTTTCACGTGGATCTAGCAATCTGCAATATACTAAACTATTTCATTTTTAATAATAATTATTATATAATTATATTAAATGGACGAATCCAGGGGTAGGGGTCACGTACCCATTGAATCGTTGGTGGGGTTTATAGCGCGTCCCGTAGTCCTTTTGAATGTGCACCGGTAATTGCCCCTTAGAACATTTGGCATAGGAGAAACTGAAGCTATTTAAAACACACGCTCAGCAGTCGTGTTGAATCTGCAGCTGAGACAAGAATCTCACTTCAACGACTCTCATTGGCGCCGTGAGCTCGCCAGTGAGAGAGGCCGGGTATAGCCGTTGTTTCCTAACTGAATGGCCATGTTGAGACTGACGTCACAGCAACTGAAGCTGTATGTTGACGAGCGTTACCCTTTTTACAATGTGTTATATAAAGCCACCATGTTCAGGTCACGCTGACACGTACCTCGTTCGACTCGTCGGGTGAATTAATGGGCTGCCGATGTAACCGACTGGGCGGTCTTAACCCAGATTATGGTATTGATGCTGATTGGTTCTCATGCCGCTGTAGCACTTACATTTTTCCGGCGTTATAAACGTTCCGATTGAGATTACTGCGCATGCGCGATATATATATAAAACCATCACTATGCAGTGAAAAGACAAAGCATTTATAATACAAATACTACTTGTTGTTCGTTAGAATGTATATAACCTCTCAGCAAAGTTATTTGTCGCAAATTAACACGAGGCTAACTAGTTTTGAGGCATATTTTGAGAGCAAGCGTAAATAACGTGACGGTAGTGCGCCATTATCCGTGACAGTGGTTTATAAAAAAAACTAATTTTTAGTGGCTTTAACCTTTCTTCGAAACGGTCGTAATAATACAGCTGGAAGTCGTCTGCTCTGAGTAATTAAGGCACCACGGTTTCTTCTGCCTAAGCGTTTATGTAGCAATGCAATTTTACCATAATGAACGTACTTGAATTTCTTAGTTCTCAAACCCAAAATATCTTACAAAAACAAAAATATTCAACTAAAATATTCATGTTATTGTGTACATGAAATGAGGCCCTATTCAAAAGTATTCATGGAAATTTCAGCTCTAAATATATTGACCAGCTGTTACACGGTAACTGTTTCATATTTCTGAATAGAGCATTTGTATTCTATAGTGCACTGTACACATTCAACTTCATAACATAAAACAATGCATATTGTAAAAGTATTCCCAGGAAGCTCACTTTTCCTGGTAATACCAAAATAAAGCGATACTATTTTTGCCAGTTTGACGTAGGCCTCGCGCATAATTTTCCTTGTGACGTAAGGAAATCGAATCAGGTAGAGCCACGAAAAGACATAGACAGTTGTCCGCAGATAAACAAGAGGAAGCCTTCTTATGTAATTTTTTAGAATATTGTTCTCTCGTGCAATTTAAACATACTGTCTAAGCCCATTATCACCTACCGTCCCATTGGAGTATTGTATTTATGACCTAGGCTGATTACTACATCCGTAGTAATCAGCCTGAGTCTTTATAAATCCAGTTCAAACCAGTACTCGTCCCATTCGCCACTTTGAGTTCGACGAGAAGCAGCATCATCATTTATTGCAGAATTCAATTTAATTTATTCGTATTTGCAAATTTATAGTTGTTTGCTGTTGGGAAATTGTTTATATCACACGTTAATCGTCTATACATAGTGTGTTGTAGTGCCAGTGGCAACGACGGCCCTTCGGCGAATTTGCGATTTCCTTTGTTCGCCTCGACCCTCGTGTGTGCCGCCATTTTGCCATCTGCCGATTTCACTGCTCACGTTCCCTTCACCAGGTGCAGCTAAGTATAATTTGTGTTCTTTGCATTACGTTCTGCGACCGTATGGCGGTTACGACCCTCGCTTTAATTCTCGGGGATAGCCACGTTTGTTGGCTGGAGAGATTTGTATCGTCGTCCGGTATCCGTTTCGGAACTGGGTCATCGTTTGTAGGCACGGATTGCCATTTTAAATTTGCCGGTTTTCGGGGTGGCAGCGTCTCGTCTGTTCGTGACGACGGCGCGGTCGACCGATTGCTGGATTTACAGATGCCAGCTATCGTCGTTCTCAGTCTCGGTGGCAACGATGTTTACGGTAGCCCGGAATCGGTGCCTGTACGAGTATGCGCAATCCCTTCTTGTTCGCGGTGTGTTACATGTTGTTGTGTGTCAGATAGTTCGACGCCAGTGTGTTCGCTGCTATTCTTGGGAAGATGGGACGCAACGGGTTGTAGATATTAATGAATTTTTGAAGGCAGTTTGCGACACTGAACGTTTGTCGTTTTGGTATAACCGCGGATTTTGGCAGTCGCAGCGTAACATTTTTCGGGGGGATGGTGTTCATTTTAATGATCTCGGGAACTACAAGCTTTGGCGGAGTGTTAAGGGTGCTGTTTTTGTGGCTTTAAATCGTTTGGGACTTGGACGATAATGGGGAGACTAAGGAAGGTGGCGAACGCTGGTCTTATTGACGTTCAGGTGGTTTAACCGTTTCATGATGTGGTTTTAGGGGTCATCTGCTCACGTGAGGGTTGCATTGCAAAGCACACTTGCCCTGGATATCTGCTGTTGTACTGTTCATATGTTCAATAAAGTCAAGAAAAGAAAAAACAATAAACAAAAACAAAAAACAAAAACAAACAAACAACTGCCGTGCTGGCCTAGGATTTCGAGTCCCAAGTCATATGTCCCATTTCTTCACACTTCTCCCTTACACGTCAATCTGCTAATCCGTTTCCACGTCTTACGCAAATTGTGGGTCCTTACTGACTTGGGACATCCTGTCTATGTATTCAAGTGTGAGTGTCATAAGATACTTTTCTCCCGTGTCTGGTATCTGGAACGTCAGCAATAACAGCTGTGTGAGATAGTGTCAGTTATTTTCTCCCGTGTCTGTTATCGGGAACGTCAGCAACAACAGCTGTGTGAGATAGTGTCAGTTATTTTCTCCCGTGTCTTGTATCGGGAACGTCAGCAGCAACAGCTGTGTGAGATAGTGTCAGTTATTTTCTCCCGTGTCTGGTATCGGGAACGTCAGCAATAACAGCTGTGTGAGATAGTGTCAGTTATTTTCTCCCGTGTCTTGTATCGGGAACGTCAGCAACAACAGCTGTGTGAGATAGTGTCAGTTATTTTCTCCCGTGTCTGGTATCGGGAACGTCAGCAACAACAGCTGTGTGAGATAGTGTCAGTTATTTTCTCCCGTGTCTGGTATCGGGAACGTCAGCAGTAACAGCTGTGTGAGATAGTGTCAGTTATTTTCTCCCGTGTCTGGTATCGGGAACGTCAGCAATAACAGCTGTGTGAGATAGTGTCAGTTATTTTCTCCCCGTGTCTGGTATCGGGAACGTCGGCAATAACAGCTGTGTGAGATAGTGTCAGTTATTTTCTCCCCGTGTCTGGTATCGGGAACGTCGGCAATAACAGCTGTGTGGTTTCACTAGTGTGAGTTACATATATCCGTCCACTATCTGCCCCTTTCTCACTTCTGTTGAATTGTTGCGGATGTCTATGGGCTCTTAGCTACAATTGATATGTACCTGTCATGATTGTGTGGCATTATTACTGTGAGTAGATACCTATGGTCTTTGTACATTGGGTTTTGTGTTATACATAATGTTACACTGTCTTGGGCAATGCATAACCCGTCACTTTCAAATCTTCGGTGCGGTCTCATAGGCCCAATAAAATATTGGGATTGGTAATATCAGTAACGATACACATTTCAATGTTTTGCATTGATCGTACGATGTGTTATGGCTGCTATATGGGAAGTTCAATAACATTGAAAAAATGTTGGTATCTGCTTTCCAGTGCCTTTTATTGCCCAGGTTAATTGGCTTTCGTATATACACCTGGGGCATTGTTAATATACACTTGGAGTTACTTGGTTGACAAACAGTGTGTCGACTCTTTCACTTGTGTTATGTTTTGTCAAACGCTTACATATCAATTTGTAGTATGGCCCCAGTGCGACAATCGGCCCGACAGAAAGCTCGAGGTCGTCCTGTGCAGGCGACGGACCCATCTTCAGTAGATCCGGCGAGACGCCTTGCCACTGCGGCTGCCACAGGGGTGGCGCACCGACGGCACCTGGCTAACTCTCAAGTTAGACAAGACACCACTGCATCATTGCGCAAGGACTTGGATGAGATCACGGACTTGCTGAGGTCAGTTTTGCCAGGTGCTGCATCCGCTACCCCGGTCCCAGTCGCGGGTCCATCCGAGCCTCCACTGCCACCATTGGACATGCCTGGGGCTGGGTCAGTTGCCCCCCCTTGGCCTACTACCGTGGACATTGAGCCGCCAATGGCCTCTAGTGCAGGTATGGTGGAGACTGTCCTCACTCTCCCGGGCCCGACTCAGGCTAGAGTGTCCCGCCTCATTACTAATTCCTTGTCCCTCCACAGTCACGTCCCTCAGAAAACACGTCTGAAGATTTGGTCCAATGATTTTGTCGACATATATTCCCTTCTGCCTGAGGTCAGTTTAGTTCCCCAAGAAATGACCCTGACAGTTCGCCCTGGTGGCACCGATGGGGGACCCTCGGTCTGCGTCTCCCCCAAGCCTAAGTCCGACTCGCATACATTTTACGCCTGGTCAAAAGCATTTGACATGTTTTGCTCTGTATACCTTTTGAAGCCAGGAAATACTGTGCAGGCAACTAAACTCTTCCAGTATCGACACATAATCCGGAATCTGCTGGAGAGGGGTGGTGACTGGCGGGGGTACGATGAGTCCTTTCGTACCATGCGAGCGAGTGAGGGCTGGGAGTGGGACGAGATGCACTCCCAGCTTTGGCTCATGGCTGCCCAACGACCAATCCCTAAACAAGCACCTCAGGTGAGGACCCCCTTTCTTGGACGGGGGGCAGGTTCGCAAGTTGCCCCCAATCGCTGCTACACCTATAACTCCCGGGGTAGTTGTCCATTCAACCCTTGTAGGTACAGACACCAGTGCAGATTCTGTGGGGGAGGTCATCCTGGGATCAAGTGTCCTAGCCGCAAAGGTAGGCCATCCCCAAACCAACAGGGGGGGTTCCGTTAAACAAGTCGTACCTTCGCCAGTGTCGCCTACTAGGCTTAAATGGATGTTACAGGGATACGATACTATTGCTACTAATTATTTGGTTACTGGGTTTACAGTGGGATTTCATCTAGGTTGTTTAGGAGCTCCTATCCAACTGGATCACCACGTTGCTAACATGAAATCTGCTTTTCAGTTGCCACATGTGATAGACGCTAAATTAAAAAAAGAGAAATCATTGCAGCGCATCTTAGGTCCTTTTGCTATACCACCCACACATCCAGCCTTCCGAGTCTCACCCCTAGGAGTGGTCGCTAAGAAACTGCCTGGCGAATTTCGCATGATTCATAATCTTTCATACCCTGAAGGGTCTTCTGTTAATGATTACATCCCAGCTGAATTCGCTACTGTACAATATGCAACAATTCAGGATGCCATCTCATTTGTCACATCTGCTCGTTCAATAGTATTTATGGCTAAAGTTGATATCGAGGCCGCTTTTCGAATCATCCCGGTGGCACCTAGCGACACACATCTGTTAGGTTTTCGGTGGCGAGATTTATATTACATGGATGCTGTCCTGCCCATGGGCTGTTCTAGCTCTTGTGATATCTTTGAATATTTCAGTACTGCATTAGAATGGATAGCTATGAATACCTTGGGTGCAACTAAAGTGATTCATGTATTGGATGATTTTTTAGTTTTAGCCGAGTCACAGGACAAGTGTGGGACTGATCTCCAGGCTTTTATTACTATGTGCAGCCAGCTCGGTGTGCCATTAGTACCGAGTAAGACAGTGGGTCCATGTACAACACTTCAATTTCTAGGTATTGTCATTGATACAGTAGCTATGGAGGTGCGCTTACCCGATGACAAGTTGCTAAAGGCTAGAATGCTACTACGCTCATTTCTGGCTAGACATAAAGTTACGCTCAGAGAAATTCAGAGTCTAATTGGATTATTACAGTTCTTTTGTTATGTCATCAGGTTCGCTAGGGCTTTTTTACGCCGAACAATCGACTTAACTTTGGGTGTAAGTAAGCCTAATCATCACATTAGGCTGACAAATCCGGTTAAATTGGATCTTAAGATGTGGCTAGCTTTCCTAGATGATTTTAATGGCAAGTCTTTCTTTATAGATGATGATTTCCTAACCGGGGATTTCCTCCAACTATTTACTGATGCCTCAGGTGGCAAAGGTTATGGAGCAGTTTGTGGAGCACAGTGGTTTTTCGGGGTATGGCCTGTATCTTGGCAAGCACTTAGCATAACCATTTTGGAGTTGTACCCCATTATGGTCGCTGTAGAAATGTGGGGGACAGCGTGGGCTAACTGCAGTGTGTGTGTTTTCACAGATAACGAGTCATTAGTGTCTGTGATTAATAAGCAGACTTCCAAAGAACCTTCCGTCATGGTTCTCCTGCGTCGCTTAATCTTGACATGTTTACGATATAATATTCATTTTATAGCTCAGCATGTACCTGGTAGAGATAATACTCTTGCTGACAAGTTGTCACGTTCACAGATAGACGACTTCCGGGCACTGGCTCCATGGGTCAACAAACATCCTACAGCGCTACCGTTCCACATATCTCCGGCGGCCTTCGGGACACTGTAGGGATGCTCCTAAAGGAACCTTGGCACCATCATCCCGATTGCAATATGAGCGGGCATGATATAAACTGGTTTGGCACCAGCCTCAATTATTTCCTATGTTTCTGTCATTTCATATTTCCATAAGATCAATGGTTTCCAAGACCCAGCCAAAAGTTTCATTATTTCTAGGCTTTTGATAGGAGCACAACATTTAAGAACGGTCTCTGATGTTCGCCTGCCAATAACTCTGCCTATACTGACCAAATTAGTCACTGCCGTACCTACTGTCATCACATCTCGCTACAAACAGGTCATGCTACGTGCCATGATGGTGCTAGCCTTTAAGGCATATCTGAGGGTAGGTGAGATGGTGCCCGGTTCTGCTCGGACAGGTCAGAATTGTCTTCAGCGCCAGGACATTTCATTAAACGGTGACTTAATTTCTGTCTCATTTAGGCATTTCAAGCCCAGCCGTAAACATGGTTCCCAGTCTTTGCAGATCCCTGGAGGAGTTATTCCAGCTTCGCTTATTTCCCCTGCCAGTTGTGTTAGGGATTTCCTTCATGCTAGGGGGACAGTTCAGGGCCCACTCTTTGCATATGTAGATGGCACACCAATGTTACGCAGAGAGTTTGATTTGTTGCTTAAACACTTGCTTGAGTTTTGTGGCCTTAGCAGCCAGGTCTTTAAGGGTCATAGTTTTAGAATAGGGCGGCTACATCAGCAGCATTAAGGGGAGAGTCCGATGCACAGATCAGAGCAGCGGGCGGTGGTCTACTGATGCATTTAGGAAATACATTTGAGTTGCTTAATGTCGCCAGTTCGCTCATGTAATTACTGCTTATTTTACAGTCTTTGAAGTATCAGCGTTTAACAAGTCTCTGACAGTTGCGGAGTCTTATCGAATTGTGTACGTTTAACAAGTCTCTGACAGTTGCGGAGTCTTATAGAATTATGTGCGTTTTACCAAGTCTCTGACAGTTGCGGAGTCTTATAGATGTATTCAGGTTAACAAGTCTCTGACAGTTGCGGAGTCTTATAGAATTATGTGCGTTTTACCAAGTCTCTGACAGTTGCGGAGTCTTATAGATGTATTCAGGTTAACAAGTCTCTGACAGTTGCGGAGTCTTATCGAATTGTGTACGTTTAACAAGTCTCTGACAGTTGCGGAGTCTTATAGAATTATGTGCGTTTTACCAAGTCTCTGACAGTTGCGGAGTCTTATAGATGTATTCAGGTTAACAAGTCTCTGACAGTTGCGGAGTCTTATAGATTTATTCAGGTTAACAAGTCTCTGACAGTTGCGGAGTCTTATAGATTTATTCAGGTTCACAAGTCTCTGACAGTTGCGGAGTCTTACATTTTTTTCTCTTATCATGCTTATAAATACTTAGCCATGCGTTAGTTTGTGGGGGTCGGTCACATTTGATTTGTGGGTGACCTAGTGGCGTGTTGACCCCCACCAATTTGGTGTCAATCGTAAATAATGTGTAATTATATTGTTGGTGTTGGTTGTACATATGTATAATGCATGTAGGTGTTGATTTTCAATGCCTTTGAAGCCGGCATGTTTGCTGATACTATACTTATGTAACTGTTGTTTATAATAATGTGTACATATTAAAGTCATTCAGTTGGCCAATTTCAATCAAACTTGGTCTTGCATTATTGCTTTGCATAGGAGGGTGTATGTGACGGCAGTTGCATACAATAATCCTGTGAGGTGATAATTCAAGTGGCGACATCAGGTGGATTAGGCCAGTAGTAATCTCAGTAATACCCTAGCGGCGTCCGTAGTAATCAGCCTGAGTCTTTATAAATCCAGTTCAAACCAGTACTCGTCCCATTCGCCACTTTGAGTTCGACGAGAAACAGCATCATCATTTATTGCAGAATTCAATTTAATTTATTCGTATTTGCAAATTTATAGTTGTTTGCTGTTGGGAAATTGTTTATCCCACCCACCTCCCTGTTCCACACATTATAGTTTCTTGACGCTTTTCCCTGTCTAGGTGCACGAGGTTTTAGCCTCATTTTGTTTTCCTCTTATGGTGTACTCAGGGTTTTTAGTGCGGTAAATTAACGTTGGCAGTATTGCGTGTTGACCCCCACCAATTTGGTGTCAATCGTAAATAATGTGTAATTATATTGTTGGTGTTGGTTGTACATATGTATAATGCATGTAGGTGTTGATTTCCAGTGCCTTTGAAGCCGGCATGTTTGCTGATACTATACTTATGCAATTGTTGTTTATAATCATGTGTACATATTAAAGTCATTCAGTTGGCCAATTTCAATCAAACTTGGTCTTGCATTATTGCTTTGCATAGGAGGGTGTATGTGACGGCAGTTGCATACATATATATATATATATATATATATATAATATATATATATATATATATATATATAATTACATAAATATCATGCATCCTCTTCATTGTCAAACACTGTACCACTGTTCAACTGGCTCTGCTTTCTTTACCAATAATAACAGAGATAGATTACTATGATATGTAAACAATAGTTCCTAACAATTGTTTTTACATATGTAATCATATCTAGTCCTTAAAATGTATTTTACTACACTCTTGTGTACAGCATACTTGTTATTAATATTTATATTTTTATATCACAACACAATAATTTTCCCATGAAGGACACATAAAGCTATGTTGATTTGAGATTGATATTTATGAATGACGTGTGTAAATAAATATATATATATATATATATATATATATATATATATATATATATGTATATATATATATATATATATATATATATATATATATACGATTTTTCCAATGTAAACAAACTTGCAAAGTTTCACGTGGATCTAGCAATCTGCAATATACTAAACTATTTCATTTTTAATAATAATTATTATATAATTATATTAAATGGACGAATCCAGGGGTAGGGGTCACGTACCCATTGAATCGTTGGTGGGGTTTATAGCGTGTCCCGTAGTCCTTTTGAATGTGCACCGGTAATTGCCCCTTAGAACATTTGGCATAGGAGAAACTGAAGCTATTTAAAACACACGCTCATCAGTCGTGTTGAATCTGCAGCTGAGACAAGAATCTCACTTCAACGACTCTCATTGGCGCCGTGAGCTCGCCAGTGAGAGAGGCCGGGTATAGCCGTTGTTTCCTAACTGAATGGCCATGTTGAGACTGACGTCACAGCAACTGAAGCTGTATGCTGACGAGCGTTACCCTTTTTACGATATGTTATATAAAGCCACCATGTTCAGGTCACGCTGACACGTACCTCGTTAGACTCGATTATCCAGACTCCGTGAGGTGGCAGCAGTTTTCTGCCCCTCAACTCCGTCTGGAAAATTAATGGGCTGCCGATGTAACCGACTGGGCGGTCTTAACCCAGATTATGGTATTGATGCTGATTGGTTCTCAAGCCGCTGTAGCACTTACATTTTTCCGGCGTTATAAAGGTTCCGATTGAAGTTTCTGCGCATGCGCAATATATATCACTTCCGTCTATGCTACATCTATTCGAAGTGGTTGCATTATCGCGCATGGCACAAACTGACACGTTAACTAAATCGTCATAAAACTTCATTCATGGTGAAATAGACTAAAACGTATTATTTACATGCATTCACCCAACATACAGAAATCATAACAAATGTTATGAATTATTATTAACGGAAATATGTGTATATTTTGTCGTGTTATCACTCCAAATGTTGGCAGCCTGCTCCCCTACCTTCCTTAACTCAGTATGTACACGATAGATGGCCGCGTTTGTTGTACCATTTGTGAGTTAGAGAATTTGTATATATTATCTGATGGCTCATATTACCGATCTTTCTCCTACGCAATTTATTACGTAAACTAGTCAATTGTTTAGTATATCTACATTATGTTCTATGTACAGGTGCATTTTCACTCACGACACGATCAATTGTATATTTTATAAGGTTATCGTGAATAAATAATGTTTCTAATTTATCATTATTATGTTATTATTATTATTGTTATTGTTATTGTTATTGTTATTGTTATTGTTATTGTTATTGTTATTGTTATTGTTACTGTTAC
>JAODUO010000037.1:87500-97500 GCA_025642075.2 Ridgeia piscesae
ACAGTCAGTGAGAGATTCACAGCATTTACATACATATGTATAATATATTGGTTGTGCATAGTAATTGCATTGTGAACAAAGATAATAAGCAATTTATTATAGTATACCAGAAACACTCCATGTTGGATTCAGGGCGCTGCCATCTTGGGACTTATACGCCAGTGACGTAAACCGTTTACCTCACTGGCGTATGCACGTTGGAACATCCTAAGTCTGTCCAATTGTATTTGATGTATCCATTAAGACAACGATTGCTTACGTCACTATCACAATTATTAGCGAATATTCCACCAGTCCTTTCCTTTCCTTTTTTAACAGTGCGCCAATGGCGTAAACGATTTGGCTTACGACACTGTCTGTGCCTCTGAATCTGAGCTAGCATGTTTTTGATACCATTAAACTACAACTAATTGTTTATTAACGATCTTTGTGCACAATTACTAGGCACAACGAATATATTATACATATGTAAGTTAATACTGTGAACCTCTCACTGACTGGACTATCCCTTTAACTACGCTGTCGTTCAACCCCACAACACCATCTGCACTTTACAATCGTTACTTATAATGTTTAATTTAATTATGCATAGTTAATTAATGTTCTGCTGAGTCCGATCCTTCAGTGAAATGGTCTCCTGGACATTTTTGACCCGATTGCCTCAATACTATGGTGGTTGGTAATTATGTAGCGCGTCTGTCGGTATGCCACGGATGTGAACAGATGATGGTATTTCGATTGCAATTTACATTTGGTTATGATATGTTTCTATATTACACCTGAAACGCAACGACACAGCGGAGATTGTACGGGACACCGTCACACGTTATTCATGTATCCAAGGGATCATGTATCTACTACAAAATACAAATGTCATGTACAAGACACCAAGTTTATTATGTATTGTCAGCTGTCACTCATATGTTTACGTCAACAAAACAACTATACTACATAGTAAAATACTAGGAACACGTGCGACATAATCGGAATATTATGACTAGAAACTACATAAAATATACATTTCTAAATAACTGTCGTATAAATGGAGTACATGTTATCGACACAAAGCAGATTGCAAACGGGTATAACGAGGTGTTTGTAAACAACTGCATTAAACTGGCACAACCAGTACGCCATAACAACATTCAAACACAATTAATTTGTTACCTACAGCACATATCTCTATCAAATCTTTATGTCAAGCCAGTAATGGATATACGGTGTGTAAACACTCTCAACTAACCTAGGCCTTACAGCTGTACATACAAATATGTTTAAAGAAATAATGCGAACCCTGGAAATTACAAATAAACGAAAACATTGTCTACATGGATGCCCACTAAAGATCAGGATTCACAAAGAGGCAAATAGAGACAAAACGGACACTCAAAATATCAGAAAATGGCAACTCGAATAAATTTATGAGGTGAACGTAACGCACAACAAACTCTATAATTATATATATATATATATATATATATATATATATATATATATATATCATGATAATAAAAAAAAATCGAATAAATTTATGAAAAGTTGAAAGTAGTCAACAAATGTATAATTATATATATATATATATATATATATATATATATATATATATATATATTTTTAAATATATAAATAGTAATAACACTTTATAAAGACACTTTTAAACATGGTTGAATTAAAACATCCCTTTCTCTATCCCAACCGTACCTTTGCAAATTGCAAATTGTTTATCCCTCCATCTCCCCCTCCCTTTCACCAGCCCTGTCCCGTCCTTGAACTGATCGCATTTGAATAGGTGGCGCCCCTGGTGGACGCCGCAGTGCCTTCCTCAACGCCCTCCAGAATTTCTCCTCCGCTCTCTCGTTCCACTCGAGATATGTATGTGTTGTCAGCAAAATCCGCAAAGTGGCAGTTTGGTTCTCCGGCGCGATCGTCTCGAGCAACACGAGAACGAGGCTGTTGCGCCAGTTGTTAAGACGACGGTGATTAGCCATCTCCAACTCCATACGGCACCATTGACTCTGGGCGAAGTTGTTTGAGAGAACGACGATCACTTTGCGACTCGCTTCGATGCTCTCGACGATGTTCTCGCTGATCTCTCGACCGATGGGCCAGTCTCGTTGGTGCAGACACAACCGGTAACGACCTTCTGTCTCGAGTCGCGGCAGTAGATGTCTAACGACCCAGGATGCGTCGTTACTGTTATGGGCGACGAACGCGTCGTAGACGTAGCTGCCGTCAGCCCGGTCGAGGTGGCGGCGCCGTCGCGATCGAATCAGGAAGATGTAGTAACGGATGTACCAGCGGCCTCTGTACACCAGCGCAAACACAATCGCCGACAAGAATATGGCCGCCGCCGTCGACAAGGTGAAAACGAGGTCGGTGTGGGTGACGCAATCTGCGGGCGACAGTGCGGCACTCAACACGGGCACGCCGTGCAGTGATTCCGGCGAGGCGCATACGTAGGATGACGCACTTCCGATGTTGATAACAAATATGTTGTTCATTTGCACGTATTCAATGAACCACATTAGGTCGTAGTTGCACGCAAAGGGATTATACGACAGGTCGAGTTGACGCAATGACGTCAGGTGCGAGAACGAAGCGACGTTTACAGACACGATCTGGTTTCGCTCTAGAGTAAGCACACGCAGATTGTGCAGCGGAGCAAACACTGTTGGATCCCACGAGGTGATTGAATTGTCACTGAGCAATAGAGTGAGAAGTTGTGTCGTGTTTGTAAACATCCCGACCGGTAATGTATCGATACCGCACGCGTGAAGATCAACCCTCAACAAGCTGGACATGTTCTGAAGAACGGTGAGGAGTTTCGAAGTTTGGCGACCAAAATAGGCGTTCCCTGATATGTCCAGTTGTTCTAGACGTTGCAACCGCTGAAAGGACAACAATACGTCGACATACGTAATCTACAAGTACCATAGGAACATTTATCCACACACGCTCACATACGCGCGCGCACACACACACACACGCACATGCATACACACACACACACACACACACACACACACACACACACACACACACACACACACACACACACACACACACACACACACACACACACACACACACACATACACACACTCACACACACATACACACACACACACACACACACACACACACACACACACACACACACACACACACACACACACACAACACGCACATGCATACACACATGCGCGCGCACACACAGAGACCTGCGAGCGTGTTAGAGGCTTATGATCTAAGAAATAATGTTTGCTTTGCAGAAGCGTAGAATGATATTTATAATCATGTACATGTTAAGGAGAGCATGGAGAAAAAGAATTACAATATTATATCCTGAACTAACGATAGTCATATAGAAAGACACATACAGTTGATTAATTATCTCACTATGTTCAGTATGCAGCATAAGTATGTTAGCAAATCTGGACGCTGGTGTAACAATTTATTGTCGCTACATGTTGGCGTTCAAATAAAATTACGTGACAAACCTGAAACAACGACGTATCGTGTAGCATGATTGAGTTGCTTTGTAAGTTGAGCTTTAGCAAATCCGGCAGCGTATCGAACGTGCCCGGTTGGATGAGTTTGATGGCGTTGCTGCCGAGATCCAACACCGCCAGACGAGGTGTCGGCACAAATGCATTGTTTGCTATTGTTCGGATGTTGTTACCCGTCAGGAATAGCTTCGTCAAGTTGTCGTAGCCGAGTACCGATTCCATTGTTATCTCCTTAATAGAATTCCGTCTAAGTGTGAGCACTGATAGCGTAGGTGAGATACTTAGTCGTTTGGCCGAATATAGTTCAACTATGTTGTTATGATCGAGGTTCAGATAGGACAACTTCACGATATCGACAAACGAGTGATCTTCGATCTTCACAATCTTGTTGGCGCTCATATCTAGTTTGTCTATTTCACGTAAATTGCGAAATACATGTCTCTGAATGGTTGGTATACGGGAATTTTTAAAAGAAATGCTTGTGATATGGTTGCCGGTCAGCCCTTCAAACAATGTCGATGAAAAGTGCTTTAAATTAACGCTGTCCACATTCAGTAGGTGCAGTGGTGCCCCCTGCAGGCCAAAGAATGCATTATGTAGTACAGAGTTGTTCAAAGGATTAAAGCCGAGCCTTAACAGGGTAAGATTGAGCAACGGTCGGAACGCATCATTGCTGATGCTGCTTAAAGAGCATGATTGCAGACCTATCTCGAGTAGGGGGCAAAAACGTAAGTGTTCAAATGTTGCATTATTAATAGACTTTAATTGGATTCCATTGAGTATAATTTTATTCAGCGAAGTCATGTTGACAAATTCTTTATCAAGCGTCAGGTTTACGCGGGAGTTATACCCGATATCCAGCAATGTCAAGTGGCGCAACGGCCGTAGTAATTCGCTGGAGAAGACTTTCAAATTATTACCGGATAAAATAAGTTGCGTCAAACGGGTAAGTGGCGCGAATATATTGATAGGCAGATCAGTTATATCGTTGTCACTCATATCTAAATTGCTTAACTTGACGAGATATTTAAACATATCGACATTTAAACGTCGCAGCCCACAATGCGTTATAGTGAGTGTTTTCAGAGAATTCCGAAGAGGGTGGAATGTCAAACCAGATATGCTACTCTGTGTCAAGAACTTCAGTATTAATCCTCTCAATTGGTTGAGTTCCTCAAAGCACGGATCGAATACAGAGCTAGAAAATCGTAATTGAATAAGTCTTAACACGATTAGGTGTTTTAACCTACACAACTCTCGTTGCGGTATCTCGATGAATTTCGCAGATATGCTCAAAGTGGTCAAATTTGTGAAGAAGCGAAACGCTCCATTCCCAAGAGACGACAACCGTTCCTCTCTCAAATGCAAATGTTCTAGCGAAGTCAGTCCATCAAAAGCTCTCTCGTCAATTGCTCGTATATTATTATTTCTGAATGTTATTCTGGTAACTTTATGAAGTTCAGAAAATGCACCTCCACGTATGTGTGTGATGTTGTTTCCGATAAATAGAATGTTCCATGAAGCGATCGGAAGTTTCGGGATGTCAGTCAGGTAGCTGTGGTCACAAACTGACACTGCTCGTGTGTAATTCCCGAGGCACCGGCACTGAAGTGGACAACGCAGGAGCGCCAAACCGTAACCGCCAAACATGGCGACTACTAGCAACAGAACTGACGTCAGCGTTGTCGTCATACTACTGGGAAATGGCGACGCCACTTATCTGCAAAATAATGTAAACATTTTCAGCGCAAGTGCAACATGTATAACACTGCCAATTTACATGCAAATGAGCCACGTACATTGTTGTTCCAACGTACATTATTATTAGCCAAGACGAAATGAACTCACACAATGTCTGTGTGATGCTATGGACAAGCAGCAGGTATCTCGGACGTGGCCTGACAGGTCAGACTCCGCTACGCAGTCGTCGGACACACCTGTGTGTCTTTATTAATTAAATGCTACCACGCCAAACACGTAGCATGTAAAACGTTTGTCTAGACGAAAACTGTGTGTTATGGAGAGACCGAAGCGCTGATACTGCGGGCATCTATTTCTGCGAGAGACGGGACTGTGTAGAAAAGTGAAACCACGGACACCGCCTCCGGTAATGTGATAGGACTACCTGTCAAATCACTGGGGTCTGCCTGCCCTATGCCGTGAGACAGACAACAGAAAATAATTGATGCGAAAGCGCATGACTGCTTCCGGTTACTTGCTACGTTCAGGTCAGGTCTAGAAATAACTGTTAAAAGCACAACACACGACACTACAAGGTTTTTTCTCACCCTAGCAATAAAGCTTAGCTGTCGTACAGCCGTGCGTAGTGGTGGCGTGTGTGTGTGTTTGTGTGTGTGGGTGTGTATGTGTGTGCGTGCGTGTATATATATATATATATATATATATATATATATATATATATATATATATATATAATAAAATCAATCAATATTAACCAGTCACTCAAATAACTAATCAACCAAGCAATCAAACAATCAGTCAATCAACTAACTATTCAATCTACCAAATAAGCAATCAGTCAGTCAACGAAAAATACTTGTTGTCAGTCTTACAACAGTATACCTTAACAGGGAAAATGATCTTTACACTCATCCGTTGGCTTGATTACTTTAAACAGTCAATACAAAATTAATAAACTCACATGACGTCGGTATGGTGCTGTCGACAAGCAGCAAGTATGACGGACGTGGCCTGACAAGTCACACTCCGCTACGCAGTCGCCGGAGAAATCAGCGTGTGATGTCTTTGTTGGTGAAATGATACGACGCCAGCTAGGTAGTAGGTAGAACTATAGTCCAGAGGACAACGACATCTTAGAGAGACGAGTACGTACGTCGTAGCGTTGCAAAATGGGGTCAACTGTTTCCTACGAGGGAAGGAAAAGTGAATCTGCTGAGACCGCCTCCACACTGTGCCGGTCATGTGATACCGCTTCGGCAGTGTGTCGCTGCGCCTGTCAACTTTCTGCGGTGATTCATTCAGGGCAAACAGCGTAACTACTTCAGGGCCGCTCTCAAAAAAGGTTTCCCCAAGCAGGACTCTTCCTTGCTATCCGTATAGCTGTGGTTAATGCGGTGTGTTCTCTCTCTGTGTGTGTGTGTGTGTGTGTGTGTGCGTGTGCGTGTGCGTGTGCGTGTGCGTGTGCGTGTGCGTGTGCGTGTGCGTGTGCGTGTGCGTGTGCGTGTGCGTGTGCGTGTGCGTGTGCGTGTGCGTGTGCGTGTGCGTGTGCGTGTGCGTGTGCGTGTGCGTGTGCGTGTGCGTGTGCGTGTTTGGCCGAATATAGTTCAACTATGTTGTTATGATCGAGGTTCAGATAGGACAACTTCACGATATCGACAAACGAGTGATCTTCGATCTTCACAATCTTGTTGGCGCTCATATCTAGTTTGTCTATTTCACGTAAATTGCGAAATACATGTCTCTGAATGGTTGGTATACGGGAATTTTTAAAAGAAATGCTTGTGATATGGTTGCCGGTCAGCCCTTCAAATAATGTCGATGAAAAGTGCTTTAAATTAACGCTGTCCACATTCAGTAGGTGCAGTGGTGCCCCCTGCAGGCCAAAGAATGCATTATGTAGTACAGAGTTGTTCAAAGGATTAAAGCCGAGCCTTAACAGGGTAAGATTGAGCAACGGTCGGAACGCATCATTGCTGATGCTGCTTAAAGAGCATGATTGCAGACCTATCTCGAGTAGGGGGCAAAAACGTAAGTGTTCAAATGTTGCATTATTAATAGACTTTAATTGGATTCCATTGAGTATAATTTTATTCAGCGAAGTCATGTTGACAAATTCTTTATCAAGCGTCAGGTTTACGCGGGAGTTATACCCGATATCCAGCAATGTCAAGTGGCGCAACGGCCGTAGTAATTCGCTGGAGAAGACTTTCAAATTATTACCGGATAAAATAAGTTGCGTCAAACGGGTAAGTGGCGCGAATATATTGATAGGCAGATCAGTTATATCGTTGTCACTCATATCTAAATTGCTTAACTTGACGAGATATTTAAACATATCGACATTTAAACGTCGCAGCCCACAATGCGTTATAGTGAGTGTTTTCAGAGAATTCCGAAGAGGGTGGAATGTCAAACCAGATATGCTACTCTGTGTCAAGAACTTCAGTATTAATCCTCTCAATTGGTTGAGTTCCTCAAAGCACGGATCGAATACAGAGCTAGAAAATCGTAATTGAATAAGTCTTAACACGATTAGGTGTTTTAACCTACACAACTCTCGTTGCGGTATCTCGATGAATTTCGCAGATATGCTCAAAGTGGTCAAATTTGTGAAGAAGCGAAACGCTCCATTCCCAAGAGACGACAACCGTTCCTCTCTCAAATGCAAATGTTCTAGCGAAGTCAGTCCATCAAAAGCTCTCTCGTCAATTGCTCGTATATTATTATTTCTGAATGTTATTCTGGTAACTTTATGAAGTTCAGAAAATGCACCTCCACGTATGTGTGTGATGTTGTTTCCGATAAATAGAATGTTCCATGAAGCGATCGGAAGTTTCGGGATGTCAGTCAGGTAGCTGTGGTCACAAACTGACACTGCTCGTGTGTAATTCCCGAGGCACCGGCACTGAAGTGGACAACGCAGGAGCGCCAAACCGTAACCGCCAAACATGGCGACTACTAGCAACAGAACTGACGTCAGCGTTGTCGTCATACTACTGGGAAATGGCGACGCCACTTATCTGCAAAATAATGTAAACATTTTCAACGCAAGTGCAACATGTATAACACTGCCAATTTACATGCAAATGAGCCACGTACATTGTTGTTCCAACGTACATTATTATTAGCCAAGACGAAATGAACTCACACAATGTCTGTGTGATGCTATGGACAAGCAGCAGGTATCTCGGACGTGGCCTGACAGGTCAGACTCCGCTACGCAGTCGTCGGACACACCTGTGTGTCTTTATTAATTAAATGCTACCACGCCAAACACGTAGCATGTAAAACGTTTGTCTAGACGAAAACTGTGTGTTATGGAGAGACCGAAGCGCTGATACTGCGGGCATCTATTTCTGCGAGAGACGGGACTGTGTAGAAAAGTGAAACCACGGACACCGCCTCCGGTAATGTGATAGGACTACCTGTCAAATCACTGGGGTCTGCCTGCCCTATGCCGTGAGACAGACAACAGAAAATAATTGATGCGAAAGCGCAT
This sequence comes from Ridgeia piscesae, assembly GCA_025642075.2. Taxonomy (NCBI): domain Eukaryota; kingdom Metazoa; phylum Annelida; class Polychaeta; order Sabellida; family Siboglinidae; genus Ridgeia; species Ridgeia piscesae. Next base: position 96,210 of record JAODUO010000037.1, read on the forward strand.
GACTGCTTCCGGTTACTTGCTACGTTCAGGTCAGGTCTAGAAATAACTGTTAAAAGCACAACACACGACACTACAAGGTTTTTTCTCACCCTAGCAATAAAGCTTAGCTGTCGTACAGCCGTGCGTAGTGGTGGCGTGTGTGTGTGTTTGTGTGTGTTTGTGTGTGTGTGTGTGTTTGTATGGTGGTGTGTGTGTGTGCGTGGTTATATATATATATATATATATATATATATATATATATATATATATATATATATAATAAAATCAATCAATTAACCAGTCACTCAAATAACTAATCAACCAAGCAATCAAACAATCAGTCAATCAACTAACTATTCAATCTACCAAATAAGCAATCAGTCAGTCAACGAAAAATACTTGTTGTCAGTCTTACAACAGTATACCTTAACAGGGAAAATGATCTTTACACTCATCCGTTGGCTTGATTACTTTAAACAGTCAATACAAAATTAATAAACTCACATGACGTCGGTATGATGCTGTCGACAAGCAGCAAGTATGACGGACGTGGCCTGACAAGTCACACTCCGCTACGCAGTCGCCGGAGAAATCAGCGTGTGATGTCTTTGTTGGTGAAATGATACGACGCCAGCTAGGTAGTAGGTAGAACTATAGTCCAGAGGACAACGACATCTTAGAGAGACGAGTACGTACGTCGTAGCGTTGCAAAATGGGGTCAACTGTTTCCTACGAGGGAAGGAAAAGTGAATCTGCTGAGACCGCCTCCACACTGTGCCGGTCATGTGATACCGCTTCGGCAGTGTGTCGCTGCGCCTGTCAACTTTCTGCGGTGATTCATTCAGGGCAAACAGCGTAACTACTTCAGGGCCGCTCTCAAAAAAGGTTTCCCCAAGCAGGACTCTTCCTTGCTATCCGTATAGCTGTAGTTAATGCGGTGTGTTCTCTCTGTGTGTGTGTGTGTGTGTGTGTGTGTGTGTGTGTGCGCGCGTGTGCGTGTTCGTGTGCGTGTGCGTGTGCGTGTGCGTGTGCGTGTGCGTGTGCGTGTGCGTGTGCGTGTGCGTGTGCGTGTGCGTGTGCGTGTGCGTGTGCGTGTCGTGTGCGTGTGCGTGTGCGTGTGCGTGTGCGTGTGCGTGTGCGTGTGCGTGTGCGTGTGCGTGTGCGTGTGCGTGTGCGTGTGCGTGTGCGTGTGCGTGTGCGTGTGCGTGTGCTGTGTGCGTGTGCGTGTGCGTGTGCGTGTGCGTGTGCGTGTGCGTGTGCGTGTGCGTGTGCGTGTGCGTGTGCGTGTGCGTGTGCGTGTGCGTGTGCGTGT
>JAODUO010000037.1:105000-125000 GCA_025642075.2 Ridgeia piscesae
AATTGCGCTCATTGACCGGTATTAATATTCTATAATCATTCTGAAAAGTTACCACACATTACAGTGTTATAGAAAAAAGCTCTACTAGACTGTATTAATGGAAAACAAAAATATAACACTAGAAAATGTTAGACATCAAAGAACACTTAATCTTACAAATAGTTCCCAGACAAGTTCATAGCTGGTGGCTATGTCATCATTTTTTAGTAAAGGAAGCTGCTGTAGCCAGTTGCTCACTGGCAACAATTTATCATAGTTTTAATGACTTGGGATTTAGTTACATTCCCCCAGATGGGTTAGGGGTTAGGGTCATTGTGACTACAAAGACATGATTGATTGATGTAACGTGGGGTGGATGACACATTGACCTTTACTAGGCAACCGGACTAGTTATCAGGCAGGTTTACTAGTCCGCCCTTATCTTTACTAGTGTACGGACTAGTGGGTAGTTATACCCCTGGTAAGTATGTATGTATGTATGTATGTAAGTATGTTTATGCGTATGTGTATGTGTGTGTGTGTGTGTGTGTGTGTGTGTGTGTGTGTGTGTGTGTGTGTGTGTGTGTGTGTGTGTGTGTGTGTGTGTGTGTGTGTTGTTTGTGTGTGTGTGTGTGTTTGTGTCTATGGATTTGTGTGTGTGTGTGTGTGTTTGTGTCTATATGTGTGGTGTGTGTGTGTGTGTGTGTGTGTGTGTGTGTGTGTGTGTGTGTGTGTGTGTGTGTGAGAGAGAGAGAGAGAGATAAATCTTTCACTCACGTTTGTATGTGTTCACGCGTGTGTGCGTATGTGGGTGTACTAGCCACTATGTACGTGATATATATATATATATATATATATATATATATGTGTGTGTGTGTGTAAAATAACTTACGTTACCTACATACATTATATAGAATCTTACAAGCACCGTTAAGTTATTTATTCATGCACTAAAATAATTTTTATTTTATTGAACAAGTCTTTATTTATTTTAATGTAATTTCCTTGAAAATGTGGATTGAATTGAATTTAACTAGAGTATGTCTCCACTAATAGTAATGTATTTGAATAACCTAGAAAGTTATTTTTAATTTCTGGTCTCTAGTTGTGGCGGTAAGTTAAAATCGATCCTAAAAGTCCACATCACTGTCAAATACCAAAGAGCTGGCTACAAGATCCGCCTATTCTGGCGCATGTCTGTTGACTTAAATTAGTGTTGTGGGATGCACCTGCAGAAGTTTGCGTTCTGCAAGTGTACAAACAGATAATTGACAAATATTATGTTGAGCAGTGGCAGCGCGCCTATAACCAACGAGTTACTAGGAAGTGACGTAACATTTGCGTGTCGTAATTTCTTCCGACTTCGACCAGTGCGGAAGCTATTTATCACGATATATGTTTCTGGATTAACCCGGTCGATTTCAGTAGCTTCTATCGACATAGTAATTGTAAGTACCTAGTATCGACATAGTAATTGTAAGTAGCTAGTATCGACGTAGCAATTGTAAGTAGCTAGTATTGACATGGTAATTATAAGTAGCAACTATCAACGTAGTAAATGTAAGTAGCCAGTATCGACGTAATAATTTTTAGTATCGAATATCGACGTAGTAATTGTAAGTAGCTAGTATCGACGTGGTAATTGTAAATAGCTAGTATCAATATAGTAATTGCAAATAACTAATATCGACGTAGTAACTGTAATTACCTAGTTTTAGCGCAGTAATTTAAACAGCTAGCATCGAAGTAGTTATTGTAAGTAGCTAGTTTCGACTTGGTGATTACACACGTTATTAAAAGGTTTTACTCATCATATCTATCCTACCAGAGAGTAATTTAACGGTGTGCCTATGTGGGGTTTCAGGGTGTCTGCAGCAACAAAATAACACACTTGACAACAGGTATAAAGTGTGAAAAAGGACAAATTGTACTGCCAGGTCTCCTCATCGTAACCAAAATCATATAACTGGATATATGCATCATAATAATCATAGCTAATTACACATGTATATCTGAAAGCCAAGACTGATAATGTTCCGGTTTACATGCAATACAAAATGATGGGCCAACCGCCTCTGGCGTTTAAGTATAAAAATAACATTATTTACATCAGTAACACATGAAATTATACATCGTAGTCGCCATCTATAGCGATCACATACTAAGATAGAAAGACTACGCAATATCTATGTACACATTGGTTTCGCCATCTAACGAGCACAAACAATTACAAGAATACTTATAGGGAATAGAAATAAGCTTTACCTTAAACTCGTTTTCTATGTATACTTAAAGATTAATTATGTATGTAACATTTCACAACATTCAAAAAATAAATAAAAATACACTTGGAGTATAAACTCTGTTTTAAACCCATTAGCTTAGCGATTCCCGCGGAAAGCTAATTAGCAAGGCGATAACGTGATATCGTGGCGTCAAAGATGACACATACGGACATCAGGCGGACTCTTTCTACATATTCAGAGCACGTATACAAGGATAGTTTTTGTGTCGAAACGACCGACATAATAAATTAGTGTGCGATATTCCGATGTAATGCACTAGTCATCAGAGAAATATACATCGTCAATAATTTCAATTAATACATTTTCCTTTCCGTGGGGTATAAGTAATTACTACAAAAATAAAACAAATACAAGCATTAATCTACATAATTGCCTTATAATTCAATTTATAATTACTATTTTCCTTCACACATCGGCATATTAATAATAATAATTTTATAGTTTACACAACGTTTAATTATGACGTTCAATGCGTGCTATCTGTTTGTAATGTATGTGTCCTCGTGCGGATCATGTGACCATGGCGGCTGCAATCGATATGATTACTTTGAAAACCAGCCGAAGTCGGCGGCGACCTCCAAGCTTTTTTTCTACATTTTGTTTGCAAGGAGCCTTATGATAAATGTAAGTTCCCTGTGATGGTCAGTTTTTGTAATACATCGGAATATCGCACAATAATTAATTTTGACGCTCGTTTCGACCAAAACGTTATCCTTCTAAACGTGCTCTGAATGCAAAGAAGCTATCTTCCCCAATAGATCATGCAGTATCTCTGTGGAGGTCTCTGTATCAGCCTTGATTGCCTCGGCAGGAATTTTGTCTGGGCCTGAAGCTTTCCCTCTCTTCATGTGATGGATGGCTTTCTCAATCTATGCCTTACTTGGTCTTTCGCAGTTTATCTGGAGTACTTCTTCAGCTGGTGTGATGTCTGGAGGGTTCTGGGGTGGCGGCCGTTTTAGCAGTTCTTTAAAATGTTCCCTCCATCTCTTCAACTGGTCTTCATCACTGGTAAGTACATTGCCATTCTTATCTTTGATAGGTCTGTCTGTACGCTTGTACTTTCCTGCTAATTTTCTTGTTATTTCATACAGTTGTTTCATGTTTCCTTGGGCTGATGCGTCCTCTGCTTCCTTGGCTAAATCTTCAATGAAGTTTGCCTTGTCTGTTTTTACGCTGCTCTTGACTGCTCTGTTTGCCTCTGTGTACTCTTCCTGTGCTGTTGCTTTTGCTGCTCTCGTTCGGCTGTTGTTAATTGCACCTTTCTTTTCCTTCCTCACTTGCACTTTGTTGAGAGTGTCTGCAGAAATCCAGTCTTTTTGTTGGTATTTCTTCTTTCCCAGAACTTCGCTGCATGTGCTGGTCCACATCTCCTTGATCTGTTGCCATTGTGTGTCTATGTCCATGTTTCCTTCTTCAAGAAGATCTTGTAGGGCTTCATATTTGTTTCTGACTGTAAGTCGGAAGGTCCCTGTTGTCAGCCTGTCCTTTAGGAAGTCCACATTGTACTGTGTTCTGGTGCTCCTCTTGACTTCTCTCTTCTTTAGCTTCATCTTCATTCTGGCCAGCACTAGATGGTGGTCTGAGGCTGCATCTGCCCCTCTCTGCACTCTCACATCCTGCATTGATCTTCTGAACTTCCGTCCTATGCAGATATGGTCTATTTGATTTTCTGTTCTGTGGTCTGGTGATACCCAGGTTGCCTTATGAATCCTGCGATGCGGGAACACGCTGCCTCCGATGATCATGTTGTTAAATGCACAAAAGTCAGCCAACATCTCGCCATTTTCATTCATTTTGCCAAGTCCCTGTCTGCCCATGACTTCTTCGTACCCGCTGTTGTCTGATCCAATTTTGGCGTTCAAATCTCCCATGAGTATTGTCATGTCCTTCTCCTTCAGTTTGTCACACAATGTTTGCAGTTTGTTGTACAAGTCCTCCTTTGTTTCCTCATCCTTGTCGTTTGTGGGTGCGTAGCACTGGATGATGTTGAGCTTGATGTTTTCTTTCTTTGTTTTGAACGAGGCATATATGATCCTTGGTCCCGCCGCTTCCCAGCTAATGAAAGCATTCTGTGCCTCATGTGACAACATGAAGGCCACGCCTTCTGTGTGATGTGCGTCTTCCTCTTCATGCCCCGAGTACAGTATCATTTCTCCCGTATTCAGTCTGACTTGCCCCGACTGTGTCCACCTCGTTTCACATAGCCCTAATACTGTGATGTTGTAGGCCCGTCGTTCCCTTGCTATTTGGGCTGCTTTGTTTGCTTCAAACATGGTTCTCACGTTCCATGTTCCGATTTTTGATATTTTCTTGGAAGACAAGAAGGGTATCGGCGATGTAGCTTCCTTACGGCTTTCACTGCATGGCGTCATACTCTCCCCAGAAGGCCCTCCCTCTCCCAAGTTCAGTAGAGTTCCTTTGGTCGATGTTATCGTAACAATCTGGTTTTTTTACGGGAAAGGGTTGTTAGCCCTTTGCCCAACCCTCCTCTTTTCTCAGCCGGGCTTGGGACCGTCCATGGCAGAGTTAAAAGGGCCACTGGTATTGCCTAAAGTGTGAACATTCTAAATAATTGTTGTTAGATTTTCTCCTTCGTGGTTATGGAAATATATAAAGGATGTAATGTTATTCGAATTCAAGTATTTGATGTTGTTGTTGTTCCTATCAGCGACATGAACACTGAAATACAGCGAAATCAATGCAATGTATAGCACATCCCTAATCTGGTACGACAAGTATCTCACACGTTTAAACCCGTGACCTACACATCCAATACAGACTGTGTAGTTTACTTGTCTAAAGAGAGAGGGGGAGGAGCTGGAGTTTAATTATTACGTTGTTTCAATACAACATTTTGTATGGAAGGCTGACTTATGGCATTTTCCACGCAATTGGTAGAGGTATATAGCATATAAAAATACCGTGTTTGTTAAGCATGACCGTGCTTTTAGAAACCCATGTTGAGATGGGTTTATCAAGTTATATTAAACAAGAAAATCGACCAAGTGATGTTTGTTTCGTTCCATTTTAAAGGCACCCTCCCTTCTGTAATGACAAATTGAACGCTGTTGCAAGCAGTACGCTGATTTGTTCTATAATTTCGAATAGTAGTTTGGATGGAATCCTGTCCACCCCGGATGATTTGCTATCCTTCATATTCCTTTATGGTCTTAGCTACTGCTTTTTGGGTTACGATTAATTGTCCTAAATAGTCTAACTCTCTGCCCGCGAATTTTGCCTCTGGAACTCGCAATTAACTAATATCTTCCCTGGTAAACACCGAACTAAGAATCCGTGCGTTATTATTTTTCCATCACTACCTTCCAGAGGGTCGACCTTATGTACACTTTCTGTTTGCTTCGAACACACGCATAAAAGAACTATTTATGTCATGTTTTATATTAACAGCTAATTGTTTACATAGTTTTTTGAATTTCTATTGACAGCTGTCGCTTGGTTAATCGCTTCTTTATAAATGGTGTAGTCCTCTTCACCTTCAGAATGTCTATATGACTGAGAGACTAGACATTGTTAGTAAACAAGGTGCTGTTAGCAACATCAGGTCAGCCCCGCAACGATTATCATTAAGTTATAATCATTTTTTTACCATAACATACATATTACATGCGGCAAATAAATTGGTCAGAGAGAATCCCATTAAGGAATTATGCGTGCAAATATGTCTTTGTGATACAGCACTGTATCTCTGGTTAGTCGGTTGGCGTTGGGGTACTGATGCAATGTGTCTTCTCTGACATCAATTTGTTCCTTTATAGGTGATTCACTCCCTGACATCGATGTTATTCCACGCCAGTTGCTAAAATCGTACATTTACATGAAATGTTGATTTGGGATGTTTTAGTCCAATTTATTATACGAGTTACGGTTTCGTTTATTAAACACGACACCTGCAATGTGTCTTTGGTACCCCGACTTTGGTAACAATTCTTCATTGAGGCCTGCTGCTTTGTTGGTCTTGAGGCCATCGATGGTTACTGACACTTCCACCCTGGTGACGTCACCAGTGGTGGCATCAATCTCTCTTGTGTTTAGTTCAGGTTCGAAGTCGAAAAGTCAGGTAGGTGTTAGTTAATTTAATACTTCCTGGTATTAAATAATTAACGATAACCCGTACATGTTTGTTAAAGAGCCCACTTTATGTTTTAAGATGACCGGTAGAATTTCCTGGTCGCCCAGAAAGAAAATAAATCCTGGATAAAATGGATTGTTTTAAAAATAAACCTACATAGCTTGGCTATTCACGATTTTTGTATTGGCTTTCAATATGTTTATACCAGTTTGATTTTAAATTGAAAATGTCATATTTGCAAAAGAAAACATATTTTTATTTCAAAATATATATTGAGTAATTACAGTTTAATAGGGTAGCTACAGTTGTTGAATAGTTTCTTTAAAAACATACTGACATAATAAAATAATAAAGATTCCTATGATATGTATATTCAGGGGTGGCGATCTGGTTTTAAAAGTGGGGGACGGGGGATCAATTTATATATACATATACCTGTATGTATGTATGTATGTATGTATGTATATATATATATATATATATATATATACTATTATATATATATAGTATATTTTAGACATGTATAATATATAAATTATATATATATATATATATATATATATATATATATATTATATATATATATATATTTCATATATTATATATAATTTATATTATCTGACTGATTAGAATTTTTAAACTGGAAACGTTTGGGGACCCTACCTCCTCGTCTCCCACCGATCGACGCCCATGTATATATTTACCTGATATATTGATTTGGGATGTTTCGGTCCAATTTATTATATGAGTTACTGTTTCGCCTATTAAACAATACACTTGCAATGTGTCTACCATGTCTCTCATTAATTACGGAGTTGAGTTAATAAATTGCTAAGTAATTGCGGTTAGTAACTTAACTAATTAATAATCTATGTCTGAAATAGGGTTCCGTACCAAATAATTTTTCAGGACATGTTGACATCTTTCATGAAATATGATTAAAAAAGTCAAACTTTTAATCACGAAATGTATATTATAACGAACAGTTAGACAAGCTCGACTGCCTGAATTCGGACCTCTGCCATGTTTTTTCCTGACTAGGCTGCTTTTATTGGTATATTACGTAGCCAGAATCTCCTGTACGCCAACGTTTTCGCCTTTTATTACATAGTTATTCGGATGTATTTTATGGAGTATGTTATTACACACATCGCATGAGTCGTGTATTGGCTGTATGGAGTATATTGATTTTAATCAAATTGTTGCGCCATACACTAACCGAATCTGCCACCGCCACAAGGCGGCGCTACTCCCGGAGCCACGTCTTCGACTATATCGCAAACGCGATAGGTAAAATTGGTGTGAAAGGGTTGCCATTATAATCGCCGCCATCTAAATGCGTCAACTTGAATCTGTACATGGAAGATTAATTAAAGTAAGTATTTGATTAAGTAAACGACCGCACCATACACCTTTACATAGGTGTAAAAGTGTAGCCTAAAGCACTAAACATTGAAACAAAGTCGAAGATATTGTAAATAAATATGTGTTATCTTTGCACAGTACACAATTTAAGTAGAAATCCACCGTGTTGACTGTTGACTAAATTATTATTAATAATAACAACATGACTAATTGCAATGAACACAGCTCTGAACTCAGACTCTGCAAATAGGTGATATTTTTCGCGTTTTATACACGCCCGTGAACTGCACAATATCCCCGCATTTTATTGTGTTTAAATAAAGTTGTTATTATTGTTACATGTCCGTCTAGTAAGCGCTCTTAAATGCTCTCGAGAGTTGCTGTATCCTACTTCAGACTTTAAGGTGTTCCACATGTGTGCGACTTTTCATTGTAGATGGAGGAAGGTTGTTGAATGATGTTCGCACCACATATACCCTCTAGAGGATGTGCAAAATGCACTCTCCAATGCAAACTTTGACTTGAACCCTCCTTGGGACTGACCTTCAGATTCCCCAAAATCCTCGCCTAAATATTTGGGGATATTCCGATATGTAGCCCTCAACAAGAACTTTTGAGGATCTCAGCAGCCCCAAGTCACATATATCAAGGCCTATGTTTCACGAGTGAGACATAGGCTTTGAACATGATTGTCACATGAGCCACTATAGGATATCTTACAACAAAAACGTTTTGTTTTGTTGTAACGAAAACGTTCGAGTTTGGACAACATCATGCCAATTTTTTTTGGTCTGCCGCATAAACTCTACAGAACATCTCTGCCTCATATGTGTTACCCGAAATTAAGTAAGTGACTTTATACCCTCACCCACATCCATCTGATACAAAGTGAAACGACTAATGTTGTCACATGCACAGAAACAATACATTAGAGGAATGGTTCAACCTCTAATTGATTACGGGAGTGTTATAGGGGGACGATGCGGACACAGTTATAGCTGATGAACGTTCATAAGATGATGAAACAACATGCACGAGTAATGTTGAATGTAAAAGACCGGCGACAGGTTACGTGTGACATCTCCGCTTGAATTACACCAATTGTAATTACTTGTGGATTTGTTTCCTTCGACAATAAAATATACTACCTTGTTAGATTATCATGCGTACACAAAATATACCTAGCATAAACATTTGTTGGTCAATTTTGTTTTGAAATTTATTTTTATTAAATTAATTACATCGTGAATCACAACACATTTCGATGTTGTTAAACTCAATATGTTAACAATTCTACGCTAGGTCGTATAATTTTCTAAATACTTTATTAAATTATACGACATTAATTACCCGACAATATCCCGTTTCTTTAACCGTCTTTGACCAATAAAGCATTATATCTGAGAATATTCGACTTGTTGCGAATAATTGTTACTCTGAAGAATGTATTTAATTGGTTGACACAAAGATTCGTCTGAATAACCACCCATCATACATTTCTCTACAGTGTATAAGTTATACATTGTAAAACGAAGTCATCGCAATAAGTCTAGGGGGTTAGTGTGGTGACACACTATACCTTACCCCTAGCCACCACACTACGTGACGGTAACTTGGAAATGACAATGTGTCGGACACACATTGATCAGCTGGTTAATGTAGGGCGTATTTTGTTTAGAAGGTATTTGTACTTATTGTTATCGTGTAGCCACATCCAGCATGCGTACAAAAGCATACGGTGATACACACACAAGCAGTCGTGTATCTATTTATATGTACACGTTTATTAACAAGTTAGTTTATTTCCTGGTGCACTAAGATGACTTGTTAGTTTAATTTACCTAAATGAGAATTTATTTCGTTGTATTTTATACTGTGAATATGCATTTTAATATATTTAAATTGGATATGTCTGAATCATCAAGTAATACATTCAAATTTTTAAAGTTAACCCCTTTTGTCTGGTCATAGTCATGGATATCATGCCCAAAATGTTCACAACACCACGAACAAATATGCCAAAGAGCTGAACATAAAACAGACATTCCGCCTTTTCTGTCGAAGGTAAGCGAAATTATTGAAAAACAGTTCGACCACCGGCATAAAATGACGTGTCTCGTCTGCCGAGACTGCTTTCAGTAACTGTACAGATAATGGGCGGATATGTATTTTATTTATTCCTTTATCTTATTTACATTTTAACGAGCAGCGGTTGCGCACAGCGGCGCGTCTAGAACCAAAGAGTAACTAGGAAATTACGTAACATTCGTAAAAAGCCATTTCCGGCGACTTTGTTATGTGAATAAGCTATTTGTCACGGCATATACTTCTGGTTTAACCTGGAGACTATCAAGATGTGTAGCGTCTGGCAACGAAGTCGACCACAATAGCTAACGTCTCCGTGGTAAGTGTACAAGTTATTTAACTTTGTATTTAGCACGGTTTATAACAATATTAATAACAATACTCTCTTTGCAATATTAGCTATTGAAACGGGTTCATAACTACATGAGTATAAAGTATAATTTTAGAATTACAATATTTTATATTTATATACATAAATCATACATGTATATGCATGCGCAGAAGTGTACGCTTATGCGCATACGCATACGCTTGCATACATACATATATGCATACATACATATATACATACACACATGAATACATTTTGGATGATGCCTACATATAGTTTTTTGTGCAATTGGAACGGGAGGAGAAAATGTGTATCCGTCTTCAAGTTGGGAAGGGAATTGGCGCTGTTCTCACGGGTGAAACGTCACGATTGGCAAGGTCAATAAACTCGTTCAACTCGACTAAATCAAGAACTTGTAGAAGTACGTTTTTGCCAGGGGTAGTTTGCAAGGCACACAGCCCTTGTTTGCGAGGATGGCCAACCCTGCCCATGGCTACTCATTACCTGAAGATTCCTGGAAAACACATTGGGCGGCTGGTTAATGTAGGGATGTGTTTGATCTAAAAAGTACGTACATGTATTCGTATATGTAGCATATTATTATGACTACAAATGGCTTGTTTGCAAATTGAACGCTAATTATAACACGTGGGATATTTTGGAATGCTTAACTTTCCTGCTAATGTTCAAATATTTGTCTCTCCACCGCGGCTAATGTTATAACATTCTTTATCGTATTCGCTGGAATTAGTTAGATGATAAAATAATAATACTCCTTCGATATCTAACAAAGTTCTGGTGATCTAAGTCCGGTTAGTTAAATCGGTATTACATATTTTGAAATGAATCACTTCACCCTGTTTTTGTTACAAATTAATGTGAGGAACGCGTGGCATAAACAACTCTTATATACGGTAGTGTGATTGTGATTTTTCAGGTAGTGCGCCAAATGTTGAACGCAGTATAGCAAACCGGACATGGACATTGACCCGGAAGTGATATAAATGTACAAACCACCCTGAGTTATTTTTGTAAAATAGACCAGACTGAGAGGATGCGGTTAAAATATAGCCAATATCCTCCACTTATCAGGATAATGTCTTTACTGAAAAAACAAAAAACCTGTGTTGTTTGGTATTGTATTAGCGCACAGCCAAATCACAAACACAGAGTGACAGATGTCTCCATTCAATGCGAAGCAGATTTTTTGTCTTTTATGAAGTGACCACTACACTAATGTTGACTTCATCACGAAATATATATATATATATATATATATATATATATATATATATATATATATTATTATATAATATATATATTCATTATATAATTTATATATATATATATATATATATATATATATATATATATATATATATATATATATGTTACAATCTGTAAGCGCACCAATAAATAACAACTACAAACAAATCATTTGCATGGATCATAATATCAATATCAAAACACGTAGGCTATCTCATAATGTAATCAGAGTTATAATGTTTCCCGCGAATCTGCTCACTAATTAAAGCTTCCAGCTGAGCAAAGCACCAATATATGGCGACAGTTTCGTATGTCCATATATTCGTTTTAATATATAATTATACATTATTTTAAAAAGCAAGACAATCATTATTACTGTAATTAATTCATCCTTAACGCTTTATACTAAAAAATCTTCATTAGACTAAGAAGTAGTAATAACAAAATGTTTATACGAAGCGAACTTTGCATGGCATTTCGTACAAACTTGACCACTGATGATACCGGATTCTGGGGCGTTATTTATTTGACTATATACAACAAAAACACGCTCTTACGTACGCAGTGTAGTCATTAAAACTGTTTACACATCATTCTCTTGGTATAGTCATTCAAGCCAAAATCACACGCTTGGATGCATTTTACTATCCGACTACTCGCTCATCCCTCTCATCTATCTGATGTCACACATATAATTACATTAATAAAATACACTGCACTTCAATATAGTGTCGTTTGCTGTTAACGTGCCCACGGTTCACGGTGTTCCCATGGTCCTGGGCGTGGCCAAGGCCCTGGGCGTGGCCAAGGTCCTGGGTGAGGTCTAGGGATTGGCCAGGGTCCTGGGTTTGGCAAAGGACCAGGCACCGGCCACGGTCCAGGCATCGGCCAAGGTTCTGGGTGCCATATCTCGGGGGGTGACATCAGTCCTGTCGGCGGTTGTCGTAATGAACGTTTTTCTCTGCGAACTATGACCTCCATCAGCGGTCCCACAGTGTCTCTGCAATAACAGTAATACGCCTTTATCGCGACATCGTCACATTCGCTAGGGATATTGGAATGCACACAATACTAAACATTACGTCCTCATCACCCGTTTATTATTAGACAGTACGCGGGGCGTCAACATTAGGGATGCACAGGGCGGAGTCTTTCTGTCGGTTGTGGGTTTTTACTGAATGTGTAACGAGTGCGACGCATTGGCATATTGAAAAACTATTAATATATCGTTAAATTACATATGAGTGAGATTGTGTCTGTGCAACGTTTGCCTTTTTTAAAGTTTTATAAACGGGGACACAGTGAGGGGTAAATAACGGTTTTTGTTCCCACTAGGAAATGTTGGGAAATGTAAAAAGAAGGATAACAAAACTCGCCCAAAAGGAAGAGAGTTTGCCACGAGCATGCGGTGAATTTACTGGAAACTCTAAAGATACCATTGTTGAACCTCATTCGGTATGACAATCACTTACTTACATTGACGATATTAGAGTTGGGTTATGCCATACGTGTGGTTATAGTTGGGTGCAAATGTTAGCCTATTTCCTCCAAATGACTATTTTCGCGGTTTAAAGTACACCTAAGCCTTTCAATGATGAGTGTTTGGCACGAGTTAAATATACACTACAGTTTCATATTCTTTATTTCTGTAATTCTGCGCTAGGACGGTGAAATAAACAAGAGTACAGGAAGACGACATTTGTCTTGAAAGATTGCAGAGAATGTCAGCCTAGACTAAGACAACGAATCCGAGTCCACCTTGGATTCTTTTGAGTCTGAATTGTATAAATACCATCACATTCTCTTCTTTTTCATAATTAATAACCGCACTAAATCGGACTACTACATTTCATTTATTTCTTGTTGCCAAAGCGTACCCCCGGTAAAAATTGTTTCACCCACATAAATGTGGTCTAGTGAATGGAGGAACAAGTAGAACACGACGTACCCGGTGAGTTGACAGACGGGCACGGCGGCACAGGGCGCTCGCTCACACGACGACGGGGTGAGAGTACAGCGACTTGGAGGGCACCACGAGTCCTGGAAGCAACAGGTTCACACATTGTGTCTGTCGCACTCTGACACATTTAACAGACACTCGATTCGGAAGGTTGTAACTCAAAATAGCTTGCCCTTTTAAGTAACTGCGTCATCGGATTTCACTTGATTGTGATCAAGCAACTAATTATTATTGTCAATGTGATTGCGATTGGGATTATTATTTTGACGTAGACGTAGACGTAGACGCAGACGCAGACGCAGACGCAGACGCAGACGCAGACGCAGACGCAGACGCAGACGCCGACGCAGACGCCGACGCCGACGCCGACGCCGACGCCGACGCCGACGCCGACGCCGACGCCGACGCCGACGCCGACGCCGACGCCGACGCCGACGCCGACGCCGACGCCGACGCCGACGCCGACGCCGACGCCGACGCCGACGCCGACGCCGACGCCGACGCCGACGCCGACGCCGACGCCGACGCCGACGCCGACGCCGACGCCGACGCCGACGCCGACGCCGACGCCGACGCCGACGCCGACGCCGACGCCGACGCCGACGCCGACGGCAACGATCATCAATGCCATTATTATTGTTATATTAAGTAAGTAACGGCAAATTATTATAAAAGTGTTTATTAATTGACTAGGCTAATATACGATACGTGTAGCAATTATAAAACACAATGAATTGTCGTTGTTGCTAACCCAGTGACGAACATGACAAATATCAGTGTGTATTAATATTGTTCACACTTTGTTCCTACATTACCTCGCATACTTCTTTGCAAGCACAAAACTGGTTCCCGCTGAAAACGTCCGTGGCAAAGCCGTGCCTACATTTGAGATCACAGCTGAAAGACGGACTAGGCACTCCTAGGCCTGCAAGATATTAATCCAGATTTGAAAGGCAATTCACAATTTCGTTACATTATAAAGTAATCGCAAGTCTTAGAAATGGTGATAGTTAAATGAAACACGACTTGAAAACAGAAACAGCCTTCAGTAATATTACTTACGTGGACAACATTTGATTAGTGTATAAACAACGCACGCACACATGCACGTACGCACGCATGCACGCAGAAAGCATGTCAACACACACTGTACCTCTGGCTGTGGTCATCTCGTACGTCACACAGCAGACGACCAGAAAGTAGCACATGTACAACTGCATCGTTTTCTGAAAACATGATTCATTTAGACTCTTAGTAAGTTAGAAAGGTCGGGGCCCGATTTAGTTAATAGTATATTCAAAATACGTTAACAAATCGTGTGTCCTGGTTTTTTTTTAACAAGCGGGTGTACAAGAATAATCCGACGATGTTGATGCGCTATTTGAAGTAGAGCTCTGTAGTGTTTGAATATTTGTTTAGAAATACATTCATAATGTCGTTTTATACATTATTATTTATAATCGTGGTTTGGATTAAGAACATCTTAGCGAAGACTGTGCTTAATATAAATCAAATTTAAATGCGTGTATAACTAACTAAATTAGACAAGGTTATGCTGCGTTAACACGCATAATAAACCTAAGACGTAATGCGGCAATGTTGGACAGATTAGGGCGCGTTTCTCAGGCTGGCTCAAATTATCATAGGCGCCCACATGCACACACTTATATGTACACACACACACACACACACACACACACACACACACACACACACACACACACACACACACACACACACACACACACACACACACACACACACACACACACACACACACACACACACACACACACACACACACACACACACACACACACACACACACACACACACACACACACACACACACACACACACACACACACACACATACACACAGACAGCACACACACACACATGTATTCACACACACCACACTACACCACACCCCACACCAACACACACACACACACACACACACACACACACACACCACACACACCACACACACGCCACACACACACACACACACACACACCACACCACACACACACACCACACACACATACACTACACATACACATACACATACACTACACATACACATACACAACACACACACACACAACACACACAACACACACAACCCACACACCACGCACGCACACGACGCACACACACACACGCACAGCACACGACAGTACAGCACACACATACACACACACAGTACACTCCAAAAACCACCCATCGCACGCACCACGCACCCCACACACACACACGCACACACACACACACACACAACACACACACACACAGTACCACACACACACACACACACACACACACACACACACACACACACACACAACACACACACACACACACAGCGCGCGCACACACACACACACACACACACACACACACACAGCACACGCACACGCACACGCACACACGCACGCACGCCGCACACACACACACACACACACACACACACACACACACACACACACACACACACACACACATTGCACGCCTTCGTAAACCTTGACATTAGTTTTAGCTTGTTGTACTCACTGTCTGCCGCAAACAGTATAACCATGGAACTGTGTTCAGATTGTTTGTTTCCGTGTAATAAACAGACGTCTGTGTTTCAGCCTCTTATGTACATTCCAGGGACGGATGTTGATGTCAACAGATGTCTTTTGTTTAGTTTCTATTACCGGTTCCTCCCTTTAGTTTAGCGTGTTTACACGACTGTTTACGATGTGACCGTCCCTGGTCACAGACACATCCTGTTTGTGTACTTAACAGTGCGGGGGTACAATGTTCAGGGAACACTTGGCAATATGACGTAGATAACAGCACCTGCTTTGACCAAACCCACGCTATTTGGCACCATTATCACGTGTTCTGCATTGTCTTGCAATCAGGTTGTTACTGAGATTGGCTCAAAAGCTGTACTCCGGAATCTACTGTACTCAGATGACTTTGCAATGACAGCTGGTGGGGAGGCAGATCGCCAAAGAACAATTGCTAGAGTGGACAAATATGTTCAGCAGATACGGATTGAGAGTACGTTTGGAGAAAAAACTGGAGGTAATGTGGGTGTGACCGGTGGTGTAGCCATGGCCCCCAAACCCGGAAAATGTGAACTGAAGATCAATAACTGGCTGCCTGAGTTATAGAGTGACAAAGTACAGATGTTGTATGGATGCCTGTGTAAGACTTCTCTTCCGTTAGGCAAATATATTTCTCATCATAGAGATTCGATTAAGTTACCAAAAGTGACGGAATCCTCCACATTTGTCGTAGGCGGTAAGCACCCAGCTGGCTGCAGCCCAAGAGGTGACAGGGCAACGAAAGTGTCATCACCCCCTATGTGCGTGATCTCTAATAACTATTAATACAATCAACATAAGGATACAAAATAAGTATATATAAACTTAGGTCAAATTGCATATTGATGTTTGTTTTTCTCTTGGCATTCCTTCCCCTCCACTTTCTCTTTTACTGTTTTCAATCCCCTATTTTTCCACATGCCCGGCCCATTGCAACCTACTTTGCACCAATTATATTTTTTAAACGTTCCTCCATCCCAACCTTCACTCTCAGTATGCGGAGTTATATGGGACACAAAGGGAGTTTTATCGATATATTACCAGAGTCATTCGTGATTACAAAACATAATTATAATGTAAGGAAGGTATAGGATTACACGAAATAATTATGGTAATTAAAACTGTGTATATTACAAGGAGTTTTATTTTCTCAAAGAATATTTAAAATTATAATTTGGGACACGAAGGAAACCCTTTCATGCTTCAAAGAATTCCTTTAACGGCATCCTCCACTGGGATGATCAATATGATCCAGTACTTCTCTCCTACATCACAGTTGTGAGAAAGGGTGAATGTAGGAGTGTATGTTTATGTCTGGATCTGGTCCCTTTAAAAATACAGATGAACATGATAAATATGTTGATATATAGCTCTTACGTGCAACCGCAGCCTGTGTGTTGCCAATGAATGTAGGCTATCTTGTTGTGGGACGTAATCATTCACTTTTAGGGGTAGTTCAAAAGTTGTCAACATTTTCTGAAGAATACGAGCCGTTCGCTACGGGAGGGGGTCAGACATTTATTTGTTACCGTCACCGTACGGTCGTGTGATTTCGCCGGGAAGAGAGTGAGGGACAAGTCTCTACTTAGCCTAACGAGTGCAGCAACAGACTCGTGTATTTTTATTTGTATATTTGTAATTAAAATACACATAAAACTGTTGTAGCCTACTTGTAATTGTAGCTACGTAGTAGTCACAACAATCAACACTTCTAGTGTGATCTTATGGGTGGTAAGAAGGTGCAGAAAAGTCTCGGTACGTTTTCAAATATGTTGACAATTATAAAAGTCCCCTTCGTGTGTTATCTGCTGCAAATTTTTTCGGCCACAACTTACACATCATAGACCTCTTACGGCACTCATTGTGTACAATGGTGGATGATTAACCGTTGTATATGGCCGTACGTAAACATATTGTTTATCGTAGCTGTCCCATAGAAACAACACGACACACCCATGTCGCAATCTACTGAACAGCACTATTGAATGCCATTCCAGACGCAGAAACACAAGAGTTGTTAAACACATATCAAACATATGCATGCCAATAAACAATCCACTCCAAACAACAACGTGACGATGCAAGTATTTTTTTCAGCAAAGAGATAATTGTGATAACAATGTATTGAATCAGAGACTGGTATGTCAATAAGACAAAACGACTATTTCAATTAAGTAACTTTTCTTGATCCCGTTTAGAATAATTTCGCAACAAAGGAAATTTATTGAGTATTCGGAACGATCTACAATGAACCTGGAAGTAAAACCGGCATTAATTCACAATATAAATACAATGTAAATACGTATTCATCTTCAGAAAACCCGGAAGTGAAATCTAAATTACGCGCTTCCCACCTTGACAAGCCAAGATGTCGTTCGTATTACGATGATCATGTTTTATGAAATATCGCATTGCATTAACGTTACTCGCCATACAATAATTTCTATCAAAGCACCTGATGTTCACGTTGTTTACAACTAAGACGTGCCACCACTTCAGCAGGCTACGCCAATGCTGTTATAATTCCTATTAGCAAAACTTGCTTGTCGTGTTATTTCATTCAAACTTACATATTTACTAAACAAATTGTAGCAGTGTACATATATACGTATCTAGATTGATCGCGTATAAAATGTCAATCTCACAAATGGAAACACATAAGCATTTCTATGTAGGCTGTGTGCAAAACACAGAAACGCTAAGTTAAGTAACGTGCACGGATAATATTTTCTAGCCAAATGCGACGATTTTGATTATCTTGGCTCTGACAGATTTCATGTCGCTGACGTCTTCACACAAACGACACGCACTACATCTAATAGTTCCTAGTGCCATCTGGCAATTAGGGCCGGGAAGAAAACCAGAGTAATCAATGACATGTCAACGACGTGTCGGTGAGTGGCGCCATTGCAGCGGTCAACGCTGCAAACACAGACCAGCGAGGTGGCGCCACCTGCCGTAGTTTGGTCGCAGCCACTTGTCTTAGTCTCCGGAACACAGCTTCGAGACATTACAATGGAGGCTGAAATCGAAGAGAATTTACAAATGGATCGTAAGATCGTACGAGATAATAGGTTATCATATTAAATTGCACAAATTACTACGTTCAGTTAATGACGCCATCGCGAAGCTTCCACATGAATGTTAACATAGAGCACGATAGCAACTTTAAGCTCTCATACAAGTACGCACAAAACACCAGACATTCCCACACACACATGCGCGCGCACAAACAAACAAACAAACAAACACATACACAAAAACTAACCATAAACACACACACACACACACATATATATATATATATATATATATATATATATATATATATATATATATATATATATATTATATATATAGTACACTTACACACACAATCACCCACGTACAGGCACGCACACACGCCACATAAACACATACATACAAGAACATACATATACACACACGCACATACACACATGCACATACACAATGCATGCACACGCGCACGCGCACGCGCACGCCATCGCACGCGACGCATGGACACGCGCAGCTGCACGCGCACGCGCGCCGCTGACGCCACGCCACGCCGCACCACGCACACGCCACGCACGCCACGCACACGCACAGCCGCACAGCAACGCCACGCACACGCACGCACACGCACACGCACAGCACACGCACCCCAGCACACGCACACGCACACGCACACGCACACGCACACGCACACGCACACGCACACGCACACGCACACGCACACGCACACGCACACGCACAGCACACGCACACGCACACGCACACGCACACGCACACGCACACGCACACGCACACGCACACGCACACGCACACGCCGCACACGCACACGCACACGCAGCACGCACGCACGCACACGCACACGCCACGCACACGCACACGCACACGCACACGCACGCACACGCACACGCACACGACACACACGCACACGCACACGCACACGCACACGCACACGCACACGCACACGCACACGCACCCACGCACACGCACACGCACACGCACACGC
>JAODUO010000037.1:142500-145000 GCA_025642075.2 Ridgeia piscesae
AAAATGCATCCACTGTATTACATGGTAGAGCCAACACATTCATCAATAAAAGTAGACATTCATTCTGGAGTCGCATTCACGTCGCGCGGTTAAGCCTTCCTGCCCGGAGGTAACGCTATCCGCCGGATAACGGCAGGTAGATCTGTATTCACGAGCAACTGGTAGGTCTGCTACTCGACGATAACTTTATCCCTCCGCCACACACCTGTAAATCAGCTAACCGGCTGTGTAAATATGGCGGCACTTTTGTTTATCGGGAGCAACGAAGGCGGGCGTTGAGAATAAACCGGATTTCCATAGACAGGATCCATCCACTGGATAAATATGATGACAAGGACATACAAAGGTCGTTTCGTTTTAATCGGGAAACGATCAAAAGGATCACAGATGAAGTGGAGGAGGTGATTAGGCACTCAAACCGACTTGGTGCACTGTCGCCGGTGTTGCAAGTTTGATTAACGTTGCGCTATTATGCTTGTGGTGCTTTCCAAGACGTATGTGGAGAACTCTTTAATGTCAGCCAGCCAGCAGCGAGCCGAACAATCAATAGAGTAACAAACGCTTTGGTGCAACACATTCACCGGTGGATTCACTTCAATCTAAAAATAGTCTACACGTTACATACCTTGACACTACCCAGACTGTAGGTACATTACATTCCGATAGGGGTGCCATGGTAGATTTGTCTCATGAATCTGGTCCAAAATCTGAGGCCGGTCTGGGCCGCCATTGCTGTAGTGACGCCGAAAACGGGGATTCCCCAAGAATGTTTGCCAGCATTATGCAAATGATTGTTCGACCTATTTTTATGATCACATGAACCAATGAAAGATTGAACTACGTCATAGCGAAATTCCCGGGTTTTTTCCGACGACTACAACCGAGGTGAATGGACGTTTACTTTTACGTTGTGAAAAATCGTTTAAAAGTACTATTAATATTGCGAGTAGAACTTTTCTACTTCACGCAGAGATTTATATGTATATCTACGTTAAAATGGTATTCATGTTATCTATGTGGACCTGCGTGCAAGAACGCCCGAACGCGTTACAAATATGCATGGCGCACGCAGTTTGGCGTTTAAAATCGAAAAGTGAACTTTGTCAGCGGTGCGCGCGGTAGTGCGCACGGTGCTCGCGGCACGTACGCCACGTTGCATAATGATGTTCGACTACTTTTCGATAATGTACAACATTAGATATTGTTATTGTGGTGTTGCCTTCATTTCTGTTGTATTGAAATTGTTGTACATTTATATACAATTAAAGTTTTTTTTAAAGACAATGCCACAATGTTGTAATCAGTGAAACAACAAACATACTATATGAAGCCTGGTGAAATTATCAACGAAATTACCACGGGAGATTTGATTTGTCCTGTAATTGATTTTTCTTTAGACATAGAATTTTGTAATATAATCATGTAGTTAGGTATAGATAATATATATGCTCGAAGATGCCTGGACCAGCGAGCTTCTGTGACAGGCATCTGTGAGCAAATAATATATTATTTATATTTTGCTATTCAGAGCTATTATGTATAAGAATAAACATTACATTATATATATATATATATATATATATATATATATATATATTATGTATGTATGTGTGTGTGTGTGTGTGTGTGTGTGTGTGTGTGTGTGTGTGTGTGTTTGTGTTTGTGGTGTGGTGTGTGTGTGTGTGTGTGTGGTGTGGGTGTGGGTAGTAGTAGATAGATAGATAGATATATATATATATATATATATATATATATATATATATATATATATATATATATATACTCGACGATGCCTGGGCAGGCATCTGAAAGCAAATAATATATAAATTATATTTATTGTTGATATATTTATTGTTGATACATTCAAATGCAAACTCATACAAACATTGTCGCATACCCACTTACAGAGACAGAAGATTCACACTGTCACCTCCATGTTGGTTTCTGTCATGAATCATGACACATGCAAAATCGGTGTTGTGTACACTAAGGACAGTGTGGTAAAACTGCACTACTAAAATGTATGACATAGTAAGACAAATCTAATCTGTATATTTATTTTCTTCAGAAAATGCAATCGACGAAAGAAAAATAGTGAATGTGAACATTGACACGCAACATGCTTGGATTTTCAACACTGGGCCAGAGCACGTGAATACCGATTTTCCGCTTGCCTTATATCTGGGCGGCTATCAGCGGTTACGTCATTTACCTCTGGGTAGTATATCTGCTCCACATGAATACGGCTCCTGTCTTGCAGTTGTTTCTTACATTCTTGTAGTGCTAATTTATGACGTCACCGGGGACGTTTGACGTAAATTACGTAACTTAGAACAAACGCAGAAACTACGCGAAGTGTTGCAAACAGTGAACGTAATACGTACTGCCCTCCGATGACGTCATTTATGATTGTTCTTTCTTATAATAATTTCCTGGTGGTATAAATGTTAAGCTTTCATCTACATCGACATGGATAATGAGAAGATTACTTTGGTATGTA
>JAODUO010000037.1:152500-185000 GCA_025642075.2 Ridgeia piscesae
CGCATAATTAAGACAAATGTCATGATTGCATTAATGATTTAATAAGATATGTCGTCGCCTGATACGTGCACACTTTCATCTTTCTTTACTTTCTCTATTCCTCTCTCAGTACGCGTCACGTACCAACACATAAAACGACACTTCATGTTATCTGCATATTCATGAGTTGAAAGAAGATACCCGCAGGTATGTGGTACAGTCAGCGCCACCTAGCGAAATATTGCGTGCCGACTTACGTGGAAGCGTAGCACAAAGTGTCTTCTGTTTCGGAGGAATATTATTTGGAGGCGATGTGAATTTGGACATGTTCCATTCGCAAGGTGGCGCTATTGTCGTATTGTTTTATTTACCTGCGAACTCCGTTGGTCGTTGGTTAAAACCAACGACCATCTTTGCATAGAAATTCACGTAAGACATTTGCGTCCAGTCATTGTATCTCATTACTCTGGATAACTACACGGCGCTTCTACTGGAAGGGTCCAAGTGTGTACACCTAACTGGACAGTGTCGCAGGCAGCGGCCCGGTAGCAAGGTGTTTAGTCCGCCGCGGGTGAATGTTTGCTACCGTTCATCATACAAACACATGCAAACACCTGATCATAGTTTCACTGAATAACCTTCATCTGCAACGCAAACTTTTGCATAACTTTCATTTCATAATTTGCATAACCCCATCATAGGAAGCCTGTGTGTTGAATTAAATGCTATTTGACTTCGCGGGTCGCCTTAAGAACAGCGCAAACACTCACGCGCCCCGCAACTTGTCAGCAAACAATATCATTTGCTGAACTTATATTACTTTCCACAGGGCGATATGTTGGTTGTCACTCTGATTGATGCACATCTATAAATAAGGACTGTCACTAATTCTTCCGCGTGTCACATTTCTATGCGCATCTATTTGGTACATTCACTGTCTCACGGATTAGTACGTCAATGTACATTACAAAATACTGTGTTTTTCTCACTCACATGTTTTTTTTCCGTTTCATGTCCGGATGTAGGCATTGTTTCCTATGCACCTGTAATCATTTTTCAGATATTCGGACCGACCGACCGACCGACCGACCGACCGACCGACCGACCGACCGAACGAACGATCGACCGACCGACCGACCGACCGACCGACCGACCGACCGACCGACCGACCGACCGACCGACCGACCGACCGACCGACCGACCGACCGACCGACCGACCGACCGACCGACCGACCGACCGACCGACCGACCGACGACCGACCGACCGACCGACCGACCGACCGACCGACCGACCGACCGACCGACCGACCGACCGACCGACCGAACGACCGAACCGACCGACCGACCGACCGACCGACCGAAACACCGACATACCGTATTAATTAACTATGCTTACTCATGAATCACACTGCGATGGATTTATATTAATGTCATATGTCCACACATATTAATGACATTGTTTACTGACCACTGTGTCCTGTTTGCGTATCATACTAGCCAAGCCGTTTCTGTCAACAAAAGAAGTGTGGAATTACAAATGTAACTGCGTCTGCTTAAAACGTCTAATCTAAATGAAACACGGTTATCAAGTGCATATGCTTATATCGTTGAGCGCACACGTAACGCCTTTTGTGTGCCAAACGACCCTCTACAAAGTCACTGCTCCAGGGTTCACTCGTTATCGGCTGCGGTTAATCTTTTGTAGCGAGAGTTGAAAGTCTAAATATATCGTCATAACACACGAAGCCGATCCCACCCGATTTACGTAAAACGCAGTTTAGTTACAAACCCGCAGTTCACCGTGTGTATGCCAAACCCGCAAGCACAACAGCCTAAAAAGCACGGTGAATAGCTCCGACTATTGTTGATTTTTGGACTGCGTCGTTCACAGTCATTATCTATGACGCGTTCCCGTGGACTTTGCTTCTAAAAACCACTCATCCTTACGCGGTACCCTTTCAGCGGTAATCATATGCGCCTGCCGAATGTAAAGTTGCACCATCAATTTAATCGCGTCGTGACGCATACAGAACTGAGCTGACTGACCGCTGTTAGTAGCAGCTACACCGTGTATGCCGAAATAAAAACCATATTTATTTTGAAGAGGGGTTCTGAAGGTAGGGTGAACACTGTCATTCAGTACGGTGCAATCATATCAAACAATTCCTTCTTGTTCGAGTCCGTTGGTGGAGGTTTCGAAAGGCGCTCTAGTTTGTTTATTCCACGTTGTTCCAGATCTTTCGGCTGTATGTATTTGTATATCGCCCCAGACAGTGGCGGGGGTTTGTGTACGAATAGTCTTCGCGTTGTAATCCTAGTTCGATTAAACGTGTGTAAAAGTATTAGAATGAACAGATCTGTAAAGTGCAAAGCGCGTTAATTGGATGG
This sequence comes from Ridgeia piscesae, assembly GCA_025642075.2. Taxonomy (NCBI): domain Eukaryota; kingdom Metazoa; phylum Annelida; class Polychaeta; order Sabellida; family Siboglinidae; genus Ridgeia; species Ridgeia piscesae. The sequence continues at coordinate 154,868 of JAODUO010000037.1, forward strand.
TCTACACTGTTATAACAATTTATCTTTACCGATATACAAGGTCGGATACAGGGGCGAGGTAGGTCGACTGTAGATAGTCTGTTGGTGTATTTAATTTAGGTCCAACAAGGCCGAATACGACTGTGAACCCTACAGCACCAGTGATAGCAAGTACACCACACACCGCTGAAGCAAATGACACCCCTAACTCTACATCTGCCATTACGGCCATTATGATGCCATTGAAACTATTGACACCACTGACATAACTGACACTAACACCACTGACACCAGTGACACCACTGACACCACACACTAACACTGCACTGACAAATAACACCACTGACACCACTGACACCACTGACACTAACACCACTGACATAACTGACACCACTGACACTAATACCACTGACACAACTGACACTAACACCACTGACATAACTGACACTAACACCACTGACACCACTGACATAACTGACACTAACACCACTGACACCACTGACACTAACAACCACTGACATAACTGACACTAACACCACTGACACCACTGACATAACTGACACTAATACCACTGACATAACTGACAGTAACACCACTGATACCACTGACATAACTGACACTAACACTACTGACATCACTGACATAACTGACACTAACACCGCGGACACCACTGACATAACTGACACTAACATCACTGACACCACTGACAAAAGTGGCGCCACTGAGCCCTATGACCCCACTTACAAACCAAAACTAGTTGGTACCTCGTCCCCCACACTTACAAAACCAGATCGACGCCCCTGGACACATCATACACTGATGACACCACTGATACATCAGACACCACTGACACAACAGACACCACTGACACAACAGACACCAGTGACACAACAGACACCACTGCCACAACACACACCACTGACACAACAGACACCACTGTCACAACATACACCACTGACACAACAGACACCACTGACACAACAGACACCAGTGACACAACAGACACCACTGACACAACAGACACCAGTGACACAGCAGACACCACTGACACAACAGACACCACTGTCACAACATACACCACTGACACAACATACACCACTGCCACAACACACACCACTGACACAACAGACACCAGTGACACAACAGACACCAGTGACACAACAGACACCACTAACACAACAGACACCAGTGACACAACAGACACCACTGTCACAACAGACACCACTGTCACAACAGACACCACTGACACAACAGACACCACTGACACAACAGACACTACTGACACTACTGACAATTTCGTTTACCCCAGTTTGCCTATGCATGTTGATGGAAACATTGTACTACATCACTGGTCTGTTTTAATGTGTACCACTGGCGTCAGATCGTTGTGCATTTTGTGTGAGGGCTGGTTAACACTAGAAACCACCAATTACATTCACTCACTCACTCACTCACCACTCACTCACTCACTCATCATTCACTCACTCAATCATTCACTCACTCACACACTCACTTACGCACTCAACATTCACTCACTCAATCATTCACTCACTCACTCGCTCACACAATCAATCAATCTGTCACTCTTGTCATGCTAATGCGAAAGGTTCATTTGTTGATATCAAAGGAAAGAATTACTGTTCAGTCGGGATGCGGGGCCCATATGGGTCTCGTCCATGTGCCAGGACGTTAATGTCCGCGTAATAACTATAATTTGTTATTATCATGCACGATCTGTTTTTGTTGTGCTGTGGCGGTATATAGGGCCCAGTTGCAGAGGCACTCTGTTCGTAGTAGCTACATTGTGTGCAGAATACGCAGATACGTAATGAGAAGTGGAGGTTGTGCCGGTAGAATACAATGTGTTTTGTGTGTGCAAAAACAGTATAACGATATATGGCACAGTATTGAGCTGGTTTTCTTCATACCTGACTGATAGACGGCAAGTCATTACGATAGGAAACAGTATCACAGATTTGCTGTCCACCTCGTGTGGCGTCCCCCAGGGTTGTATTTAGGGGCCACTGCTTTTAAATCTTATACAACGCTACTAAGCCTTGTTATCAAAAATAACAATTTGGATCATCACCTTTATCCAAACAACACACAAATCTACATTTCTGGCCACATGTCGCTCCCTAAATCAGCTCAAGGATTTTCTCAAAGACGTCTCCCTTTGGATGAAAAACGAGTAAATTAAAGCTTAAGGCAGATACGATCGAATTTGTGGTCATTGGTACCCCAACGCAGCGTAGAAAACATGATGGCTTTTTCCCGACACTTATTTTGGGTCAGAGTATCACACCCAGCCATCGCAGTATTAAATCTCGGAGTAACGTTTGACGAAAACTTCAATTTCAAACAACATAATTATATCGAAAACATGTCGCTGCTGTTTTGACCGTATACGAGATCTTCGCCGTACTGGCCGCTATATATCTCACTTGCCATATCAAAACCATTGCAACAGCTCTAGTAAGTAGCAGACTTATCCACTGCAAATCCCTCCTTTGCAATACTGCAAACAAGGATATAGCAAACTTCAACGTGTCCAATATTGTTGGGGAAGGGTAGTTACACATTCTCCTCGGTTTTTTTTCGCTCAGCGCCGCTTCTGAAAATACACACGGACAGGCAGGCGGGCAGGCGGCGCCGCGCGTGTGCATGAGTGAGTGAGTGGGGTGATTGTGTGTCGGCGGGCGTAACCCTTTTAGACTACAGCCAGTCCGATAGCACTAGTCTAAAACGGTTGTTGTGACGAGTCGTAAATTTAATTAAATATACCACACATTGAGGTGGTTGGTTGGTTTTTACCTAGACACAATTTCTTATACGACACGGCTACGACAGTTTAATCGAGTCCTGTTATTTACCATCTATTCAAAGTTTTATCGCGTGAATCGAGCGAGTTCACTGACTAGCCAAGCGTGACGCTGTCGTAGCCACGAAGGCTGCTCTCGCAAGGCGTATTGTTCGAAGGAACCAATGCCTCGGGGCCTGGGCCAAATCCATTTGCCAAGTACTCGTGATATTGCCGACGTTATTGGCAACTAACGGGAAATTTCAAAGCCGGTGTTAATAAGGTGAACCGTAATACATTTGCATATATAATATATAATCCTCATTACATCAGGTCGTTGTGTAGCACTAGTGACAGTGCTCCATCTGGCGAGTGGGCAAGAACTAGGCAAAGTTCGAACTGACCTATTTAGTGGATGTGTATATTGTAAACAACGTCGGTTGACCGATGGCTGACGTTTGACGAATGTACGTCTTGACACATGCCAGTGACCCTGGATACGAGGTGCGAATATAGGTGATGTGTAGCTTTATTATAACTGTTTTCTGCACTGTATTGTCAGTCGAAAGGTTCCAGTTTCGAGACGTCACGTGAAGTTATGGTTTCGTACAACAGGCCCCACAGACTGACAGAGTGAGCCGTTTCGTGCCCCTCGCGTTTTAAAATTGGTCCAGTTCAGCTGTATTATTGACTTGTAATGTAGGCACTACTGTATATTTCAGATCTGCTAATCATTCTGGACTGCCTGGAATTGATACGGAAATAAATCCCGAATAACGACTGGACAGAGAGAGAGAGAGGGAATATTAGTGTCACACTGATCGTCATGACCCGTTGGCTGACACCCTGCCTTGTAATTGTTCCTCCAGTTTAGCCTTCAATGAATACAACAGTTGACAGCGTAGTGTACAGCATAATGGCAGCCTAGTGTTTCATTCGCTGTTTCTATCCGTGATCGGCAGCAGCAGGCATCAAACTCTAGTCCCACCACTGAATGCCACAGGCCGGCCTATTGTCTGTGTCTCTCCTTTAAGTTTATTTGGCGCCTGAATGGGCACTGGACAGCTGTCTTTTGTAGGTCACGGGCCCATTCGCACCTGTTAGATGAACCTAGTCTTCCACAGCTGTCCTGGAAACACGAGGAAAGGGAGGAATAACGTAGGAAATGAACCACTCATTGATATATAACTTATGACCTAATTGAAAATCAGTTGGAATGTACTAATCAGTAAAATTCACCCCTATTATAAAGGTTATTAAATATATTAATCCAATGTAGTCGGACATAGTGATTATTATATTTAAATAACAAGTACATGTTCATGGCCTGACATAAGTTCCTGTTGTGTCTGGCCAAGGTATTGGTGCAGGAACGTACGTTTGAGACATACCCGAATAGTTCCAATTTTATTTTGGAGCCAGTTCCTTTGTCACCTTTTGACACTAATTGAGTTGCCTTTTGTGTTTCACGCACTCAGGTAACGATAGGCAATTAGTTTGTGTCGTATTGTATTCACAGTTGATGACGATTCTGGCAGCTGTGTGCAAAGTCTGTCGCTGTTCGTAGTCACTGGTTGTCGAGTATTTGTTAGTCTAGAATGCGCTGCAGAACGAAGTAGTTGTGAATTTGCTTCCGTGTTGAGAATGGCAGGTATGTCTTATTTCGTTTATTCTGCAAACAAAAGACAGTTTGCAGTATAGAACATATTTTGCATATGTGTAGGGTCGCTGAATTTATAATATTCTTGAGGCTTGATTCCCTTTCGCGTTCGACACATGAAGCTTGTCTACCTTGATACATTTCCACGGTTAGCTGTGTTGCCATTTTTGTCGACTCGTGATAATTATGATCATCGTTTCCGCAATAACAAAAACCACCCTGTGTCGTTGATTGGGCTATCCTCTATTAATTGGACTGTCTCTCGTGTAGTACTGGTAATTCTTCTTATTTTAGCTCAGCACTCTGTAGTAGCCACGTATGTATGTGACAAGAGTATTGTCTAGCTTGGTTGGTCGCAAGTAGTGGGTGGTGGATAATAAAACATAAATATCTATTTTGATGGCGGAATTGTCATCATATACGTCAACAGTGTCTAGCTCTACTGCTATGGGGCACGCCATTCACGAATACAGCAACGACGAGTTTACATAGGCATGTGCTATGGCATAGGCGCATTGATATTCACTCTGCAATATCTTGCTAGTTGCTCACACCATAGATATGTGTCGGTAGTTGGCTTTGTTTTCGGTAAACATCGCCTTATGTATTGTGACAAATGTTGCAGACCTGAATAGCATTGTTAACTTAATTGCTAAAATGCGGTTGCTTATTTGTGCAAACAACGTCAGTGTCTGTTGCTTTCAACACCATTTAATTTTTCGACTGGCTCCGGTGCACTTCCATTCTTATTTTTTTCACAATGTAATAATTGATATACCGAATCATAAAAAAAATGAATGATGTTCTGCTTGTGTTTTTTTATTTTGTAGTAATTATTTATTCGCGGCAAAAGTTAATATATGATATGCGTACACATGTATGGGCTTAACGATTATGTATATTTCTAAATTTAAATTATTGTTACTATATATTAACAAAATGTCATTTGTCTTAATAAATGAAATTTAGAAATATACATAATTGTTTTACACAATTACCATATTTCCATTTTCATCGCGTATAGATAATTACTACAAAAATAAAACAAATACAAGCAGTAGTCTACACCAGTGCTTTATGATTCGATGTATAATTATTATTTGGTGAAAAGTAAAATAAAGTGAAAAAAATGATCAATGGTTTCCTGTCATGTTCAAACCGGTGTCCTTCCGTATGTAAAATTAAACGCACGTAACAAACACGTCTACCAACAGAGCTATGTGGACAATCCTCTGCGCTAGCGGATTTAAAGTGTTATGTTGCATATACAACTCCTTCACACATCGACCAACTAATGATTATTTATTACTTACACGACGTTTATGTCTTAAGTTTGTAATGTATGTATCCTGGCATAGATTATGTTACGGGGGCTGCAATCGATACAATTACTTTGAAAACGAGCCGAAGACAGCGATGATCTCGAAGCTTAAACAGGCATTCGCGAAAAACCTAGTTTCAATTTTCAGTGTGTTTTATTCGCATGGAGTCATTAGATAAATATATGTTCCGTATGATGACCAGTGTTTGTAGTGCATCAGAATATCGCACACTAATTAATTTTGACGCTCGCTTCAACCCAAAAGTTATCCTTCTAAGCATGCTGTGAATGCAAAGAAAGGGTCCGCCTGATGCCAACACGTGTCCTCTCTGATACCACAACTGGGCATCCAGAAAGCTCGGCAAAATATGCATATTCGAAAGGCTGGCGTATTCGAAAACGTCCAGTGGCACAGTAAAAAATCTGGAATTTATAATTCATTGTTTTTATTGTTTTTGCCTTTATGGACATGGAACTACATTGCAGCATATATTATAACATCGATTCAAGCAATGGGTATTTTTATTTCCTTTAAGGTAGTCGTCGCTTCTGCCTTCTAGTAACGTGTGTGTTGTTAATTGTGCTTGTAGGAAAGATGCAAGTGAACGCGTACTGCGCGGTGTTGGTCGTGATGCTGATGTTGACCTACAGCACAGTCGAAATTGGAGCTCAGCCTGGTGGGTTGAGCGTACTATAGTGACTGACAGTTTCGTTGAACAGAATAAACAGACGCCACCTGCACGAGTGCGTGCGTGCATGTGTGCATACGCACGTACATACATATATATATACGTGCATATACATAAATATATACCTGCATGCATGCATGCACGCACACACACGCACATACGTACGTCCTAAGTTCGTGCATACATACATATACAAATTATACCTAATAACATTATAAAACTACATACGTATGTACACAATATTTAAAGGTGCAAACAGGAAGTCGTTGACTTTTAACCTAAGTTCACCCCCAGACAAACTTATTAAGGCAAACGTACTCAAGTTGCCACACTTGCTTACATACTGCAATCAACACATTATTATATAAACAAGATACGGGAGTTAACAAATACATATTAAAATAGCAAATTTCAGCACGATACCAAACACACTTCTTAGGTAGCATATTTGTATTCAGATTTAAAAGCGTTTACAGTATTTATGTTTTGTGTGGCATTACTCGGAGAATTCCACAATCGCACTTCGTATACGGAGAGATTCATTATATCTCAATGTGGAATGACCATGACATGTCAAAACACTCAATTGTATGTTCCAAACACCAGGCACCATACATAATGCGAATAATTACTTTTTGCATCAAGACTGTACCATTAATATTGGTGGGATATGTAGTACCCCCATATTTCTACACAGTATGTTAAATATGGCAAAAACAGTCAGCAATATGGAATATGCATACTATTCTTGTTAAGCAGATGACTACATATATATATACGTTATAGCTAAGCTATTAGAAAGCTTTGACTTTACGTATTTAATATGAACATTCATCGTGTATAAGAACCCGAATACACAATCACATACATATATAACAACACCTATTCAGCAGGATACATAGGTTCATAAAATGTTATGCATTCATGACTGCACATAGGCACACCTGCCCAATTGCACGCACCCACATATACACACATATCCACACACACATGTATCCACACACACACAAACACACATATATCCACACACACAACACGTTCATACACATATGCACACACAACACGTTCATACTCATACACGCACACGCACGCACCCACACACACACACACACACACACACACACACACACACACACACACACACACACACACACACACACACACACACACACACACATAACACACACACACACACACACACACACACACACACACACACACACACACACAACACACACACACACACACACACACACACACACACACACACACACACACACACACACACACACACACACACACACACACACACAGACAGTACATACACGACACACGATTCAGCCATTTATTTCTTATCGTAATTTGGTTACTAAGTTAGCTTAACCCTTTAGTTGGCAGACGTGATATTGTTACGCTGTAGTTATTCTTCTCAAGCATTGTTGCTGGTGTGACACACACATAAGTCCTATACATGTTTGTTTGTATTTAATGATATAAATATATATAAATATGTTGTAGGCTAGTGAATCATCTCCCTTTTGTATCGGTATTACAGATGCTTGCAACGAGCCGTATGTGACAGGGAAATGTCGAGCGATGTTTCCTCGATATTACTACGACGTGGCTTCGGGAGAATGTAAACTGTTCACCTACGGGGGCTGCGACGGCAACGCGAACAACTTCGAGGACAAGGCGGCATGCGAGAAAATGTGTAAAGAAGTAAGTGAATTGTGTTCGGACGTGTGTGTGTGTGTGTGTGTGTGTGTGTGTGTGTGTGTGTGTTGTGTGTGTGTGTGTGTGTGTGTGTGTGTGTGTGTGTGTGTGTGTGTGTGTGTGTGTGTGTGTGTGTGTGTGTGTCTGTGTGTCTGTGTGTCTGTGTGTGTGTCTGTGTGTCTGTGTGTCTGTGTCTTGCGTGTGCATGCACGTGTGCATGCACGTGTGCGTGTGAGCGTTTTATATGATTATGTATGTGTATATGTTTTATATGATCATGTATGTATGTGTATATGTAAGTGTGCGTTCGGGGAGGGTGCGAGTGTTCGAGCGAGCGTTAGTGTTTGCATGTGTGTGTATATGAGATAAGGATGAGAGCGGGGGAAGGAGAGGAGTGACGAGAGACGGGAGTCAAGACACGGGAGAGGGAGATGTCACATTAGTGAAATAGGCATACATTGTCAAGCTTCCCGTGGATCAACTTAGGCGCTATACATGTGTATTATTGCTACTACCGTGTTTCCTTCGCGATATCTATTAATGATCAATGTTTTATTTTCAGAATTGATGCCTTTGATGTGAATACGATTACGGCTCCAACCGACCTTCAGGCGATGACTAGCAAATACCGTTCATTTTAGACGCAAACAGGCGTATAGCACCAGTGCGTGAATTCAACCAGTAGTAAAATTGTTGTATACTATTTGGGGATTTGTTTGCCTTTGACAATAAAAACACATACCGCATTAGGTTTTAGTGTACCTTTTTATGATTGTGGTTGCAGTGGTCCTGTCACACAAGAAACATTTCTATGCACCCATGAACACACCACTATTTGTCATTTTTATTTCATGTAAGAGAGGATTTAATTCGCAAAATCCAAAAATGTTATGCGATTTTATTGTGCGCCACGTGGTGTATGATTTGATATTTTCATAGTGCTCCGAATTGGACCGTTAGCCACACGTCAAGGTGATCCGCCATTTTGGTTATAGAAAACCTAGTGCGTTATCATTATTGTCTGACATGCGTAGGACCCAAACAATCCAGCCACTTGTTTGTTGGATGATGCAATGACACCCACTTTCTGCAGGGGACCAGCAAGGATGGGCAACTGAAAGAAATAGTAGATTGTCTTATTAGTTTAATTGCAATAGACGCAATGCGGGTTTTTCTTGCAACTGATGCGTATAGTCTGCGATGGGTCGTTGCTATGATACGAGCCGGAAGTGACGTAATCTCAAATCGTCATAATGCGAATTAACGCGACCATCGCTAGGACAATCATTAACACATACATCGAGGTCCTCGTGTTGTATACATACATATGATACGGTAGTTTAGGACAGAATGCCATCTCCTCTTGTTTCCACCAATCCTACCAGGCGCACTTTGGTGGAACCGCTGCTGTTTCTGACATACATCAGCGACAAGCCAGACCGCGCAACGTCAACGATCACACTGTTCGCTGTCTGTTGTGCCACATAATCAGTTCCTTAGAAGACGCAGTGAGCCTGCAAGAGGACCTCAACATGCGCCGAGGGTGGGAGAAGACCCGGCTAATTAATTTCCACACAGATAAATACCTATAAAATTAATCGCATCAACTCAAACTATTCACGACCATAAAGTATCACTTTTCAAAAAACGCATCCGTTAAGCGAAGCAACACAGAGCTACACAAAGGCAACCAATTCAGGAGGACAGCTACACAACACTGCATAGCACCTAGGCGATAATAGTATAGTGTCCTGGAACCACCCCATTAAGAAGGCCAACGATGCTGTTGCTTTTCTTAGGTGTAATACTAGCAAGTGCCCAAGACAAGTCAAAGCATACTGTTACCCAAATCTATATTATACTATGACACATTTCTACCGTCCGTGACCCCACTACTAAACGCAACATTAGCAAACTTCTACCGTCCGTGACCCCACTACTAACCGCAACATTAGCAAACTTCTACCGTCCGTGCCCCACTATAACCGCAACATTAGCAAACTTCTACCGTCCGTGACCCCACTACTAAACGCAACATTAGCAAACTTCTACCGTCCGTGACCCCACTACTAAACGTAACATTAGCAAACTTCTACCGTCCGTGACCCCACTACTAAACGCAACATTAGCAAACTTCTACCGTCCGTGACCCCACTACTAAACGCAACATTAGCAAACTTCTACCGTCCGTGACCCCACTACTAAACGCAACATTAGCAAACTTCTACCGTCCGTGACCCCACTACTAAACGCAACATTAGCAAACTTCTACCGTCCGTGACCCCACTACTAAACGCAACATTAGCAAACTTCTACCGTCCGTGACCCCACTACTAAACGCAACATTAGCAAACTTCTACCGTCCCTGGCCCCACTACTAAACGCAACATTAGCAAACTTCTACCGTCCGTGACCCCACTACTAAACGCAACATTAGCAAACTTCTACCGTCCGTGACCCCACTACTAAACGCAACATTAGCAAACTTCTACCGTCCGTGACCCCACTACTAACCGCAACATTAGCAAACTTCTACCGTCCGTGACCCCACTACTAAACGCAACATTAGCAAACTTCTACCGTCCGTGACCCCACTACTAAACGCAACATTAGCAAACTTCTACCGTCCGTGACACCACTACTAAACGCAACACTAGCAAACTTCTACCGTCCGTGACCCCACTACTAACCGCAACACTAGCAAACTTCTACCGTCCGTGACCCCACTACTAACCGCAACATTCGCAAACTTCAACCGTCCGTGACCCCACTACTAACCGCAACATTCGCAAACTTCAACCGTCCGTGACCCCACTACTAAACGCAACATTAGCAAACTTCTACCGTCCGTGACCCCACTACTAAACGCAACACTAGCAAACTTCTACCGTCCGTGACCCCACTACTAAACGCAACACTAGCAAACTTTTACCGCCTGCCCCACTACTAAACGCAACATTGCAAACTTCTACCGTCCGTGACCCCACTACTAAACGCAACACTAGCAAACTTCTACCGTCCGTGACCCCCTACTAAACGTAACACTAGCAAACTTCTACCGTCCGTGACCCCCTACTAAACGCAACACTAGCAAACCTCTACCGTCCGTGACCCCACTACTAAACGTAACACTAGCAAACTTCTACCGTCCGTGACCCCCTACTAAACGCAACACTAGCAAACCTCTACCGTCCGTGACCCCACTACAAAACGCAACACTAGCAAACTTCTACCGTCCGTGACCCCACTACTAAACGTAACACTAGCAAACTTCTACCGTCCGTGACCCCACTACTAAACGCAACATTAGCAAACTTCTACCGTCCGTGACCCCACTACTAAACGCACCCCTAGCAAAATTTTACCGTCCGTGACACCACTACTAAACGCAACACTAGCAAACTTTACCGTCCTGACCCCCACTAAAAAAACCCAAAATTCTACCGTCCGTGACCCCACTACTAAACGCAACATTAGCAAACTTCTACCGTCCGTGACCCACTACTAAACGCAACACAAGCAAACTTCTACCGTCCGTACCCCCTACTAACGCAACTTGCAAACTTCTACCGTCCGTGACCCCACTACTAAACCCAAAATTAGCAAACTTCTACCGTCCGTGACCCCACTACTAAACGCAACATAGCAAACTTCTACCGTCCGGACCCCACTACTAAACGCAACATTAGCAAACTTCTACCGTCCGTGACCCCACTACTAAACGCAACATTTGCAAACTTCTACCGTCCGTGACCCCCCTACTAAACGAACATTTTGCAAACTTCTACCGTCCGTGACCCCACTACTAAACCCCAACATTAGCAAATTCTACCGTCCGTGCCCCCCTACTAAACGCAACACTAGCAAACTTTTACCGTCCGTGACCCCACTACTAACCGCAACATTAGCAAACTTCTACCGTCCGTGACCCCACTACTAAACGCAACACTAGCAAACTTCTACCGTCCCTGACCCCACTACTAAACGAACATTAGCAAACTTCTACCGTCCTGCCCCACTCTAAACGAACATTGCAAACTTCTACCGTCCTGACCCCCCTACTAAACGCAACATTAGCAAACTTCTGTCCAACCACTATTAAACCAACCTGCCTTCTACCTCCGTGACCCCACTACTAACCGCAACACTAGCAAATTCTACCGTCCGTGACCCCATACTAACCGCAACATTCGCAAACTTCAACCGTCCGTGACCCCCCTACTAACCGCAACATTCGCAAAACCCAACCGTCCGTGACCCCACATAAACGCAACATTAGCAAACTTCTACCGTCCGTGACCCCACTACTAAACGCAACACTAGCAAACTTCTCCCGTCCGTGACCCCACTACTAAACGCAACACTAGCAAACTTCTACCGTCCGTGACCCCACTATAAACGCAACATTGCAAACTTCTACCGTCCGGGCCCCACTACTAAACGCAAATAGAAACTTCTACCGTCCGTACCCCCTACTAAACGAACACTAGCAAACTTCTACCGTCCCTGAACCCCCCACTAAACGCAACACTAGCAAACTTCTACCGTCCTGACCCACTACTAAATAACACTAGCAAACTTCTACCGTCCTGACCCCCTACAAAAAGAACACTAGCAAACTTTTACCGTCCGTGACCCCACTACTAAACGTAACACTAGCAAACTTCTACCGTCCGTGACCCCACTACTAAACGCAACACTAGCAAACTTCTACCGTCCGTGACCCCACTACTAAACGCAACACTAGCAAACTTTACCGTCCGTGACACCACTACTAAACGAACACTAGCAAACTTTACCGTCCGTGACCCCACTACTAAACGCAACAACAAAATTCTACCGTCCGTGACCCCACTACTAAACGCAACATTAGCAAACTTCTACCGTCCGTGACCCACTACTAAACGCAACACAGCAAACTTCTACCGTCCGTGACCCCACTACTAACCCCAACTTGCAAACTTCTACCGTCCGTGACCCCCCTACTAAACGCAACATTAGCAAACCTCTACCGTCCGTGACCCCATACTAAACGCAACACTAGCAAACTTCTGTCCTGCCCCACTACTAAACGCAACACTAGCAAACTTCTACCGTCCGTGACCCCACTACTAAACGCAACACTAGCAAACTTCTACCGTCCGTGACCCCACTACTAAACGCAACACTAGCAAACTTCTACCGTCCGTGACCCCACTACTAAACGCAACACTAGCAAACTTCTACCGTCCCTGACCCCACTACTAAACGCAACACTAGCAAACTTCTACCGTCCGTGACCCCACTACTAAACGCAACATTAGCAAATTTCTACCGTGACCCCACTACTAAACGCAACACTAGCAAACTTCTACCGTCCGTGACCGCACTACTAAACGCAACACTAACAAACTTCTACCGTCCGTGACCCCACTACTAAACGCAACACTAGCAAACTTCTAGGGGCCCCACTACTAAAAGCAACATTTGCAAACTTCTACCGTCCGTGACCCCACTACTAAACGCAACATTTGCAAACTTCTACCGTCCGTGACCCCCCAAAAGCAACATTAGCAAACTTCTACCGTCCGTGACCCCACTACTAAACGCAACATTAGCAAACTTCTACCCCGGGCCCCACTACTAAACGCAACATTAGCAAACTTCTACCGTCCGTGACCCCACTACTAAACGCAACATTAGCAAACTTCTATCCGTGACCCCACTACTAACCCCAACATTTGCAAACTTCTACCGTCCGTGACCCCACTACTAAACGCAACATTAGCAAACTTCTACCCCCGGGCCCCACTATAAACGCAACATTTGCAAATTTCTCCCTGACCCCACTACTAAACGCAACACTAGCAAACTTCTACCGTCCGTGACCGCACTACTAAACGCAACACTAGCAAACTTCTACCGTCCGTGACCCCACTACTAAACGCAACACTAGCAAACTTCTACCGTCCGTGACCCCACTACTAAACGCAACATTAGCAAACTTCTACCGTCCGTGACCCCACTACTAAACGCAACATTAGCAAACTTCTACCGTCCGTGACCCCACTACTAAACGCAACATTAGCAAACTTCTACCGTCCGTGACCCCACTACTAAACGCAACATTAGCAAACTTCTACCGTCCGTGACCCCACTACTAAACGCAACATTAGCAAACTTCTACCGTCCGTGACCCCACTACTAAACGCAACATTAGCAAACTTCTACCGTCCGTGACCCCACTACTAACCGCAACATTAGCAAACTTCTACCGTCCTGACCCCACTACTAAACGCAACACTAGCAAACTTCTACCGTCCGTGACCCCCCACTAAACGCAACACTAGCAAACCTCTACCGTCCGTGACCCCACTACTAAACGCAACACTAGCAAACTTCTACCGTCCGTGACCCCACTACTAAACGCAACATTAGCAAACTTCTACCGTCCGTGCCCCCCTACTAACCGCAACATTAGCAAACTTCTACCGTCCGTGACCCCACTACTAAACGCAACACTAGCAAACTTCTACCGTCCGTGACCCCCTACTAAACGCAACACTAGCAAACCTCTACCGTCCGTGACCCCACTACTAAACGCAACACTAGCAAACTTCTACCGTCCGTGACCCCACTACTAAACGTAACACTAGCAAACTTCTACCGTCCGTGACCCCCTACTAAACGAACACTAGCAAACCTCTACCGTCCGTGACCCCACTACTAAACGCAACACTAGCAAACTTCTACCGTCCGTGACCCCACTACTAAACGAACACTAGCAAACTTCTACCGTCCGTGACCCCACTACTAAACGCAACATTAGCAAACTTCTACCGTCCGTGACCCCACTACTAAACGCAACACTAGCAAACTTCTACCGTCCGTGACACCACTACTAAACGCAACACTAGCAAACTTTTACCGTCCTGACCCCACTACTAAACGCAACACTAGCAAATTTTGCCGTCCTGCCCCCCACTAAACGAACACTAGCAAACTTCTACCGTCCGTGACCCCACTACTAACGGGAACACTAGCAAACTTCTACCGTCCCTGACCCCCTACTAAACGAACACTAGCAAACTTTTACCGTCCGTGACCCCACTACTAAACGTAACACTAGCAAACTTCTACCGTCCGTGACCCCACTACTAAACGTAACACTAGCAAACTTCTACCGTCCGTGACCCCACTACTAAACGAACACTAGCAAACTTCTACCGTCCCTGACCCCACTACTAAACGCAACACTAGCAAACTTCTACCGTCCCTGACCCCACTACTAAACGTAACACTAGCAACTTCTACCGTCCGTGACCCCACTACTAACGGCAACACTAGCAAACTTCTACCTCCCTGACCCCACTACTAAACGTAACATTAGCAAACTTCTACCGTCCGTGACCCCACTACTAAACGTAACACTAGCAAACTTCTACCGTCCCTGACCCCACTACTAAACGTAACATTAGCAAACTTCTACCGTCCGTGACCCCACTACTAAACGCAACACTAGCAAACTTCTACCGTCCGTGACCCCACTACTAAACGCAACACTAGCAAACTTCTACCGTCCGTGACCCCACTACTAAACGTAACACTAGCAAACTTCTACCGTCCCTGACCCCACTACTAAACGTAACATAGCAAACTTCTACCGTCCGTGACCCCACTACTAAACGCAACACTAGCAAACTTCTACCGTCCGTGACCCCCTACTAAACGTAACACTAGCAAACTTCTACCGTCCGTGACCCCACTACTAAACGCAACACTAGCAAACTTCTACCGTCCGTGACCCCACTACTAAACGCAACACTAGCAAACTTCTACCGTCCGTGACCCCACTACTAAACGTAACACTAGCAAACTTCTACCGTCCGTGACCCCACTACTAAACGCAACACTAGCAAACTTCTACCGTCCGTGACCCCACTACTAAACGCAACACTAGCAAACTTCTACCGTCCGTGACCCCACTACTAAACGCAACATTAGCAAACTTCTACCGTCCGTGACCCCACTACTAAACGCAACACTAGCAAACTTCTACCGTCCGTGACCCCACTACTAAACGCAACACTAGCAAACTTCTACCGTCCGTGACCCCACTACTAAACGCAACACTAGCAAACTTCTCCCGTCCGTGACCCCACTACTAAACGCAACACTAGCAAACTTCTACCGTCCCTGACCCCACTACTAAACGTAACACTAGCAAACTTCTACCGTCCCTGACCCCACTACTAAACGTAACACTAGCAAACTTCTCCCGTCCCTGACCCCACTACTAAACGTAACACTAGCACACTTCTACCGTCCGTGACCCCACTACTAACGGCAACACTAGCAAACTTCTACCGTCCGTGACCCCACTACTAAACGCAACACTAGCAAACTTCTCCCGTCCCTGACCCCACTACTAAACGTAACACTAGCAAACTTCTACCGTCCGTGACCCCACTACTAAACGTAACACTAGCAAACTTCTACCGTCCGTGACCCCACTACTAAACGTAACACTAGCAAACTTCTACCGTCCCTGACCCCACTACTAAACGTAACACTAGCACACTTCTACCGTCCGTGACCCCACTACTAACGGCAACACTAGCAAACTTCTACCGTCCCTGACCCCACTACTAAACGCAACACTAGCAAACTTCTACCGTCCCTGACCCCACTACTAAACGTAACACTAGCACACTTCTACCGTCCGTGACCCCACTACTAAACGCAACACTAGCAAACTTCTACCGTCCGTGACCCCACTACTAAACGCAACACTAGCAAACTTCTACCGTCCTGACCCCACTACTAAACGTAACATTAGCAAACTTCTACCGTCCCTGACCCCACTACTAAACGCAACACTAGCAAACTTCTACCGTCCCTGACCCCACTACTAAACGCAACACTAGCAAACTTCTACCGTCCTGACCCACTACTAAACGCAACACTAGCAAACTTCTACCGTCCGTGACCCCACTACTAAACGCAACACTAGCAAACTTCTACCGTCCGTGACCCCACTACTAAACGCAACACTAGCAAACTTCTACCGTCCCTGGCCCCACTTCTAAACGTAACACTAGCAAACTTCTACCGTCCCTGACCCCACTACTAAACGCAACACTAGCAAACTTCTACCGTCCCTGACACCACTACTAAACGCAACACTAGCAAACTTCTACCGTCCGTGACCCCACTACTAAACGCAACACTAGCAAACTTCTACCGTCCGTGACCCCACTACTAAACGCAACACTAGCAAACTTCTACCGTCCGTGACCCCACTACTAAACGCAACACTAGCAAACTTCTACCGTCCGTGACCCCACTACTAAACGCAACACTAGCAAACTTCTACCGTCCGTGACCCCACTACTAACGGCAACACTAGCAAACTTCTACCGTCCGTGACCGCTATATATTTCAACACGATGTTGGTACGTTATATTGATTTTTACGTGACTATTTTAATTAAAGTTAATACATTTTCTTTTATTGGTCACTAGCCAACCAGACTTGTAAGTTTTTGAAATGATAAAACTGGAGATTTGTGGGTGAAAATCGAGCTATCAATCATCGATGCTATCGCACAACGGTAGAATGCAAAATTCGCAAATAAAATATAATCTTTTTATGTAAAACAAAATCTTCATTTGAACAACGCCATACACAAAAATATCATCACCACCACCAGTCTTATGTGCAAATCAGCTCACACACAACACAATACCAGTATAACCTGCAGCTCACACATCATGCTGGCATGTGTGTAACCAACCCGGGAGAACGACCGCTTTACTAACGATTCTGACACAATGAATGCCATAAGCACTGGCTCTCATGCATTTCGCCACTTCTCGTATTGCGCAAAGAACGTTTGCACTCATTTTGAAATTTGAATAATGAATATGCTGCGAAAGGTTATTTTAAACTCACTGACTCACTCACTGATTCACTCACTGATTCACTCACTGACTCACTGACTCACTGACTCACTGATTCACTCACTCATTCACTCAATCACTCACTCACTCATTCACTCGCTCGCTCACTGCCTACCTCACGCACCCACTCACTCACTCACTCACTCACTCACTCACTCCTCAGCTCGCTCGCTCGCTCGCTCGCTCACTCACTCACTCACTCACTCACTCACTCACTCACTCACTACTCACTCACTCACTCACTCACTCACTCACTCACTCACTCACTCACTCACTCACTCACTCACTCACTCACTCACTCACTCACTCACTCACTCACTCACTCACTCACTCAACCATCCATAATGCACTCCCACTTTGATACGTCACGCGACACTCACTTCCTGCAGCATTCAACTCACTCACCACTCCACCACTCAATCGTTGTCGTGTTCGGCGTGTACTCACTCACCACTCACTACTCACTCACTCACTCACTCACTCACTCACTCACTCGCTTAGTCACTCACTCACTCACTCACTCACTCACTCACACACTCACTCACTCACTCACTCACACACTCACTTACTCACTCACTCACTCACTCACTAAACCATTGCCATGTGAATGGCACCGTCGCCCGTTTGGTGGAGTAAACAGTTCACGCGAGACACTCACTGTCTGCAAGTGGCATGTTTCGTAACTACATCCCACGTGCCACCACGTCAATCGTTGTCGTGTTGCGGCGTGTATATAAGGTCCAGATGGCTGGCGGCCAGTAGTAGAGTTGTTGTGTGTGGAAGGTGCATGTCAGTACTGGGAAGTGAACATTGGACGGTAGGATATATTTGTTAACATGTATTTGTAACGAGGAGTACCAACGTAAAGCTGTATTTGTATTTACGCATGGCATTCTTGTATGCAGACACGCATGCACATCAATATAGACACATATAAATACACACACACACACACACACACACACACACACACACACACACACACACACACACACACACACACACACACACACACACACACCACACACACACACACACACACACCACACACGCACACACACGCACACACGCACACACGCACACACCACGCACACACGCACACCACACGCACACACACGCACACACACACACACACACACACACACACACACCACACCACACCACACACACACACACACACACACACACACACACACACACACACACACATGCACACACACACACACACAGCACACACACACTCACGAGCATCCACGCATGCAGGCTGGCACGCAGTTTGTTTAGTGCTTATATGTGAATGTATGTATTGTATTGTTTCTTCTCCGGTATCGGAAGTTGTGTAAACTAATAATAATGACAATGAATAATGTTATGTAATACACTAGTGACATATTATATCGAAGTGAGGAAATATCACTAATAGGTCTTTAATAAACCACGTTGGGCATACATTTATGCATGGGAACTCTCACAAGAGTCTTATATTAGTGTTTTCCATGCTGATATTATGGAATCAGATATGCTTAGAAATTCGGGACGCGTTCTGACAGAACTGAGCGGTCCCGACGCAGATTGACAGGTGGCCTTTTATTTGAACGAACGGAATTATTTAAAAAATCAAACAGGAGACGCCATTTAATGGGCAGTGATTCCATAAATATGGCTGCGATTGCATGTATACAGTGTTGGTTCCTGAATCCGCCTTTTGTTAATCTTTCAAAAGCGTTACGCTGTTTTTGTTTGAACGGGAGTATTATGTGCGCTATTCTTGATTGTGATAAGGAGAAACTCAATAATTAATATATTCTTTGAGCTACCTGTGTGATCAGCTGAATAATGAAATTAATGTACGTTATTAAGATATATACGGGTCCAATATAATATGTTTAACTTAATCTCATTGGCATATATGCATGAACGTAATTGTCATCTTTGAGACAGATTTGTTTACGCGATGAATGACCTGTTAACTGCTTACATCCGGGTAACAGGATAAAACAATCTTCGTAATGTATTCCCGCTGTAAAAGGAAGGAAGATTTATAAACATATAGCATAGTCATTCCTTACACACAAGGCCCGTTGGCGGTAGCTCAAGTAGCAGTTTCAATCACCACGCTAGATATTTGAAAACCAAAGCCAAACCATGATTATAACATGGCACTGGACTTACTTGACTTAACAGGCCAATCTGGTCCTTCGCTGTCCTTCAGGACGACACATCCCGCCATTTGCTTATATTAAGAGCGCATTGTTCCGGTGTTAGCAGCTGGGGTCGAGTGTCATGTCTGACTTTATCGTTCCATCGTTTTCGCGATCTCCCTTTTTATTGTTCCTCGAAAGTCGTCTGTACTGTGATGTGTAATGTTAACTGGTGCAGAATAATAAGAGGATTCGTGGAATGTTATCATGTTATCAAGTGGTTTTCGAAGACTTTAGCCTTTGCATCGCAAGTTGTAAACGTCATTGTTGTTTTGTTGTTCTAGTTGGTTAGGGCGATAGTTCTGTCACTATTATATGTAGGTGAATGATGCGATCCTTGTGCCTGCCTTTCGGCGTTTGACAAAAACAAGTACACGGTCACGTGCGTGGAGTAGCTGTAGCCCTGCTTTCGTGGTATTTGAGAAAGAAGCAATTCAACAATACCAACATCAGTTCAGGCTGAAGTTAAACATTGTAGTTCATTATGAACAATGTAAAAAAAACCAGCAAATTAGCACAAAAAAGAGCAAGCACCCCAGCCAAAAAAGGACTTAGTAGACAGCTAGGAGTGACGTCATCCTACTGTCGAATCGTGTCCTTGTTCCACGAAGTTGCAAGTGTAGACCTACAGCGTATGTCTAGCGGGAAGGTGAACTAGTGGATACCACTTTGCGTGGCCTATTGAAACATTCCTCCGTTCATGGCAATTATATTGATTATTATTGAAGGCTCAACAACTAAATTGGATATTGAAATATTTGGCAACAATAATATATGAATTATTATGGGGAATTACTATCCATTCTATTCAAAATTTGAAATTTTGAGTGCCTGTGACATGGGTTTTATTATTTTCGCTCATACACCATGTTACAAATAACATATGACGTCAGCGGGGGACAGTATATATTACGTACATTGTATGCAACACTTGGAGGGTTTACTACGATTGTTCTAAGTTTCGTAATTTACGTCAAATGTCTCCGGTGACGTCATAAATTGGCACGACAAGAATGTAAGAAACAACTGCAAGACCAGAGTGAATTATTACGTTTATTGATGAATACGTTGTCTCTACCATGCAAGGTATCCACGTATAATACTGTGAATCTTTTTCTATATGGCTACAAATTGCTTTCTCAAATTGAAACAGGACGTACAGTAACCATGTCATACGCAATTTCAATTACACGTTTATTAATTGTGCTGATAACAAAATGGTGTTTAGTTGGGGGCCTAGTTAACTTAAAGGGTAATGGGCAACATATGGATCTAGAACAGTATAAAAGACCGAAGCCAGAAGATGTGTTGAAATATCATCATGCCATGTAACGGTACATCATACAGGTTGTATTTGTGGGGAAAGTTACTTTTCTGGCGAGTCGCCCGGGATATTTTCTATATAAAATGTTGCGCACCTGTTTAGGTTAATTGAAGTTGTGTTGTCGTAACTTCAAGTTATAAGCCATCGTTGAATGCTCTTTTTTCTTTTGCATGACGTAGAATCAGGCTATTGTTTTCCTATTAACAAGTAGCAAAGTACAATCTGCAAGTAAATTACAAATAATCCATGATGTAAGTTTACATGGAAGATGTCCACCTTGGTCAAGATGGAGAGAAAGTAGACGGGCAGTGGAAGGGCGTCATCTGACAGAGGTTAGCGCTAGAGAGGCTGGTACGGAAAACAAAACGATGAGGTCTTTGCACAACCAAGGGGTTCTGTGGTTACACAATGATGCTGCTAATGTAATGGCAATTTCAATTAATGTGGTGCGTCGTCATTATTTACACGCTAATTTATCCCAACTCTAGCAGTCCATGACATTAACATATGCATTTGTTTGAATGCTAGACCTCTTCGTTTTGTCGCGTAAGTCTACTGCGTCCTGTTTTCGTACAGGCCAGCCCGATTAATTGTCCACGAGCGCCATCTTGCGACTAGGCGAGAGTTAGGCGATGTTCGCACTGCCTCACTAATAATAATAATAATAATAACTTCTTATGCGCCAATATCCTCGAAAATCAAGCTCAGTGGCGCGACAAAACCAAGGGGTTGAGCAATTGCGTAAACGTAGAACAGTGCGTGAGTCGTTGATGGATGGACGAAGGTTCTAGGAAGCTAAGGAGGATAGGCAGCATTAAAGAGATATGTTTTTAGACGTCGGCGGAAGGAAACTATATTACCTTCCGACTTGACACTGACAGGAAGCGAATTCCACAGAGTTGGTGCAGCAACCGAGAAAGCTCGGGTCCCAGCTTTCGTCTTAACCCGAGGAATGTAAAGTGGGTTACTACTGGTTGAGCGTAGCTCTCTGGAATTCCTTGCTGGAGTTAGCATTGAGTTTAGATATGTTGGTTGTTTAGATGCGAGTGCTTGATAGGATATTGTGCAAATCTTGAAAATAATGCGATAATGCACAGGGAGCCAGTGCAATGATTTTAGAAGCGGCACCGAGCTAGAAAAACGAGGAGAACGGGTAACTACCCTTGCCAAGCAGTTCTGGACACGTTGAAGTCTTGCAATATCCTTGTTCGCAGTATTGTAAAGGAGGGAATTGCAGTAGTCAAGTCTGCTGCTTACTAGAGCTGTCGTGATGGTTTTAGCAACAGAAAGTGATAAAAATCTGCGAATACGACGAAGATCACGGATATGGTAGAAACAGCAACGGCATGTTTTTGATATGTGCTGTTTGAAAGTGAAGCTTTCGTCAAAGTTAACTCCGAGATTTGAAACGGAGGGGCTGGTGTTACACTCTGATTTAGGATATGTGTCGGGAAAAAGCCGTCGAGTTTTGCACGCTGCGTTACGGTACCAATGATGATAAATTCGGTCTTGTTTGCATTTAACTTTAGTTTACTATTTTTCATCCAAAGGGAGACATCTTGGAGACAATCCCTGAGCTGGTTTAAGGAGCGACAAGCATCTGGTGTAGTCAACGAAATGTAGATTTGGGTGTCATCGGCATAAAGGTGATGATCCAAGTTGTGACCTTGGATAACAGAGCTTAAAGGTGTTGTGTATAAAGTGAAAAGCAAAGGCCCCAAAACAGAACCCTGTGGGACACCACATGACGTGGGCAACATGTCTGAAAAGCAGTTACCTATTTTAATGGTTTGCTGTCTGTCAGTAAGATATGAAGTAAACCAGCTCAGGGCTGTGCCAGATATGCCGTACCATGTTGATAGACGTGTAATGAGAATATTGTGGTCGATGGTGTCGAAAGCGGCGGATAGGTCAAGCAGGGTCAGGGCGGTAACTTTTCCATTGTCGATGTTGAGGTTAATGTCATTGTGTACTTTTAAAAGAGCAGTTTCTGTAGAATGAAATTGTTTATATGCAGACTGCGACACATTGGATAGACCATTTTTGTAGATGTGAGATCTGAGACGATTAGCTATACAACCTTTTCGAGTATTTTTGAGATGAAACTTAGGTTGGAAATAGGTCTGTAACTGTTTAATTCTTCTTTAGGCAGAGTTGGTTTCTTAAGAACTGGATTAACATGGGCACATTTAAAATCGTCAGGGAAAAAGCCGTAGCATAAAGATGCATTTATGATATCTGTTATTGGTTTAATTAATACGTCAAGGCATGCTTTCAGTAGTATGGTGGAGATTGGATCAAGGTCACACGATTTACTTGGGGATGACATGATGCTTTTTCTCACTTCAGTAGTTGTAGCTGGTTCAAACGATGCAAGTTGAAAATTTAGTTGTGGAAAGTCTGCATGAACAGTGTGCGGAGTATGGCCTGTGAAAGTTGATTGTATAACGCTAATTTTGTCTTTAAAATGACTCGAAAAAGAGTTACACAATGACTTGATTGATGCATGAGTTGGTAGAGAAGGAGCAGGCCGCCTGTGTAAGATTTTATTGATGCATTCCCATAGTTGTTTTGGCGTAGCAGAGTTTGCTGATACCATGTTCTCACAATAATGCGACTTTGCTTTTGACATTTCTCTGTTGCATAGATGACATTGCCGTGTATAGCGTGATCTGTCTAAGGATGAACGAACGTTCCAAATAACGACGGCGCTGTTTAGATTTGATTATTCCCGGGGTCGTCCAGGGAGATGGCGGTTTTTGCGACACAGATTTAGTTTTAATGGGTGCATGTTTGTCAAGCAATGTTTTAGGTATTTGATGGTACTGTTTGTACAATTCTGATAAATGTTCTCTGGGAAGAGTGACGAGGTTGGACGTGGTGATATCAGCCATAAATGCTGCAATGTTGATACTGTGAAAGGCTCTGTAAAACACATTATGTTTGGACACGGCAGGGGCTGTACGAACTTTAAGATTAGCAATTACTGTATTATGGTCAGACAAGCCATCTACAACTGTGGGTGTCTGGATGTTTTTGCAAGAGGAGCGAGTTATTATGATGTCGAGCCAATGGCCATGTATGTGTGTTGGGAAATTTACATGTTGTGTTGTGTCAAATGATGCTAGAATGTCATTAAATGTAGTAGTTGTTGCAGATGGTGTGTCCAAATGAAGATTAAAGTCGCCAACAATATAACAATCTGAGTGTATGGTTACAACATTTTCCAAAAGATCCTGGAACTGTTCAAAGAAATTAGCTGGATGACCTGGAGGGCGATAAATGCAAATGAAATGACCATAGAAACAGGAATTTGATATGTTCAGACACATTGACTCAAAGGTGGTACAGTTAGGGCTGGGCTGAAGGTTTACTTTAAACTGTTTTGAAACAAGAAAACCAACACCACCACCTCGACCAACTGGTCGTGGTTTATGGTGGAAGACGTAACCGGGAGGGGAAATGTCGGCAATACATGAGGCTGTGTCATGGGGTCTGAGCCAGGTCTCAGTGACAGCAAGGATATCAATTGTTTTCGAAATTATAAGATCAGTGACAGAGGCAGTTTTATCACGAATGGAATGAATGTTAGTGGTGGCCAGGCGAATGTTGTGCCTGACCACCGGTCCAGGATTTAGATTTACATCACCAGCTAGCAGCAGGATCAATGCAATTTAAATGTTGGCGTGGAACGGGGGATTGGCAGTAATTTTCGGTTGAAACAGAGATTAAGGCATGGCAGACTATGTAGATATGTTAAGGATTCTTGTGTGCTTATATATTTTGAGGGCGTTGAGATGACATCTGACCAGTGCGCCAGTTTGCTACACAAGGTAAAATCATGGCTTCTAGAAGCTGCAGAACAGCATAACAGTAAAACACTGAATAAGAACAGTGGTGACATTTGACAAAATCTGCTCAAGTTGTAAAGTTAGTGTATCATAAAATAGTAAGAGCTTGAGAACAATCAGATGTTATAAAATAGTGTAAATGTCCCAATGCGCTGTATGGGTCAACAGCACTAAAACTTAATAAAATTATAAATAAATAGATGAGAGGTCACACTGATTATAAAATTGTGTTGACCTTAAATCAGCCTACTTCTCAAATATAAAACAATATTATATATAACCAGTTGATAAATAAAAATGATATGTATATAAAATAAACATTGAAAAATATCACATAGACATAATCAAGTTGATACAATAATCTATTTAAAAGGCTAAATACAGACCGTTTAATTCTTCGCGCTCAGCAAGCCTGTGCGATGTAATAAGACGTTTAGTGCCCGTGCAAATGAAATGTTCAGAGGTCTTCACCCCCAGGGCGATTCTGGGTATAAAGAAAACGTCTTGAAAAGTAAATTGAAATTATGGCTATCCATCAAGTGGTAGCCTATTGCGGACATTTGGCAAACGGAACGTCACACTGATCGCCACAACCCTGGAACAGACTTCCAGGTTAATCATATTTAGCTCCCCCTGAATACACCAGGTGGCAGTATATGTACTACAAAGTGTAATGACAAGAAGTATTACTAAATGCTTATATGCGTGATTTAACTTATGCAAACGCACACAACTTTGGAAACTTGATATTCCAAATGTCGCTGTGTATAGGTGTAGTGCTAGTAACAACATCGAAACACAGATTTCGGTGGATCGCCTGGAATTTCAAGCTCTGAAAGCTCTATAGAACTTCCTTTAAAAAAAGTTATATGGAATTCGAAGGAAAATTCTGTAGAACTTCCTTTAGAAAAAAGTTCAATAGAACTTTCAAAATAAATATTTTGTATTCCAGATACTTAAAAATGTTGTTCTTCATTTTTGTCATATTACTATATTATTATTATCTACCTATCGGTGTGTATATATATATATATATATATATATATAAGAAACAGTTATCCAAATTCAGTAAAACGAATATTTATAACAGGCCCTTGGCTTAGAGTGATAATCTTACCCAATCGCGATCGAAAATTAAGATACTTTCAGCGCGGCCGTATGTTCCGCTAGCTTAGCAAGATTTGGAGCATTTTTCCTAGGAGAGGATCACGTGGCGCGATAGCGTTGCTACGATTGGTCAACCACGGACACTCCCCCAAGTTGGGCGCGCTGATTGCCTATCGGCAGCTTGGTTTGAAACCGCTGTCTAGACGCCGGTAAAGTTGGGTTTAGCACGATCAGTGATCGCCAAACAACAGAAAGGCGACGACGAACGGACACGAGTGCCGATGGTGCATCACTGCATGCACGCCTGGCTGTACACAGCACTGACCAAGTGGCAAGTTCAGCTTGTATTGCATATGAGGTAGTCCTAAGCACGACGCTGCCGCCTGACCTGATCGACGAAGAGAAAGCCGGCACGGTGCCATTTGTTGTCGCCCGCCAGGCTATACTGACTGTAACCATGGACATGGGTGTGGACCACACGGGTCTTGTGAAGCTGTGCCGCTATGCGCACATGGACCCCTGCTGCACAAGTCCTACTCGAGGCATTAGAAGGTTGTCGCTGCTGCCAACATAACGGTGGTGAGAAGCCTGTTTGATGATGGGGCCAGCACTGTGCACCAGAAGTCATATATGTACTACAGAGAGAAACAAGAAAACGGAAGGCACCATCAACCCAGTGAATGGAGTCGTGATTATTACTACATTTTAGGAGAGTTCTACAGAACACATTTCTACAGCAAATCTAAAGAACTTTAGGACCGAGGTTTTATAGAATAAAGTTCTATAAAATAATATATTTATATATTTGTTCTATAAAACCTCGGTCCTAATGTCCTATAAAATGTCTACACAATTGCTCTATTGACATTTGCTCATTCCGTTCATTTCATACAATGTTGACAGACTATATCAATTATTTGTATTTGCTGGCGTCCTCTTCATATTTCAATTAAAATCTTCCATGTGTTCTACCTGTTTCTTTCTCGTGGTGTGCCTTCTAAAGTGTGACTTTCTTTAAAAAAAAATGGTAATCGTCTTTTTTACAATTGGTTGTCCTAAGAATCGTTGCTTTTATTTTCTGTCCGTGAAACTCTCATCATTCTTTTTAAAACCACATTTCGGTTGCATCGATGGTGTGTTGTGTTTGTTTAGCGTACACATTTCACAACTATTATAGTAATGATGATATACATGTACAAATCTACGTTATTTCATTTGAACATAGACAGTGTTGTCTTTGTACAGTTTCTCTCCCTGTGTACCAGTGTTCAGTCTCCCATTGACACTGATCCTCGATTTGTTGTTGTTTCTGTTCTCACCCTTTTTTGCCAGTGCCTACAAATCTCCCTCACACAGTCTAGGGCATTTCTACCGCATTTCTACCCCGTTCCCTTCCACTATCCGAGCATCTGCGTTATTTATCAAACGCTTTCTCCCGTTCGCTCCAAGAGGTATCCTGGTAAAATATCCCTCGCGTCAGGTAACACGCCTGTATTGTTTGCCTTGTAGGAAGCATGCAAGTGAACGCGTACTTCGCTATCTTCGTCGTGATGCTGGTGTTGGCCTACAGCACAGCCGAAACTGGAGCTCGGCCTGGTGGGTACAACATACAGACAGTTGGCTTACTGACACAGTTCCAGCGAACAGAAGACTTACCATATATGCCCAGTACAAATGCACATACTAGCACAAATGTTTACTTGAGGACACGAGTACGTACACACATGCATGCACATAAATAGCTACACTCATACTTACATATCGGTAACTACGAAACTCTTATACATACTCTTTACTATCCCTGTTCATTTCTTTCGTCGAGTAACATACGGGTCATATAGCAAGACCGCGCAATATAAGGCTATGGTCGAGCTTGATCCTCCGCCAACACAACTGATGAGGGTTGATTAACCGAAAGCGTTATTGTACAGGAATATAATTATTTCCTGCCGTGCATTACCCTGGTGGACACCCAGCTTCGAGGGGTGAGTGTATTGGTCATCAGCACTGATTATTGAATGCGTTCAATATTTTTACAAACATAACTCGTTTATGCAGTTGTTATGCGGGGTTCGTCGGGCGGCAGCTGCGCTGTTCCGCACGTTTTCGCATGTGTCTTTACATTGTGCAACGGTGGTTTCGGACACATCCCCTCAATATAAGAACGCCATGAGTTCTGACCTCGGACAGCTGCAGGTCTGGCCGAGCCCTTGAAGCCAAACGCAGTGGGGGTTTAATGACCCATCGAGTGTATCGCCCTCCTAATAATGGAAAATGTTGTGCACGGCATAATATAGCTAGTCTCGCTTACCGACTGTCGGTCGGCTGCGGAACTACGCCGAGAAGACAGTCTGGTGATTTTGCCGCCTTTTGAATATTATCCGCGTGATCTAAACAATGCTGCTACCTCACTGGTTAATCATGCCGTAATTTCTATTATTATTATTAACAAATGCAAATTTGTATTTCTTATTATTTTGTGTTAATATAAGTTTAATTTTGAATAGTTATTTTTATAATACAGCTTCACTTGATAAAAAAGCTTCCTTCTTTAATTTGTATGCTATCCGTGTGGGGCTAACAAATGCTGCCACCTCACGGATACTGTTTAATCCTGCCGTAATTCTAATTTTATAAACAACTGTACATTTTTATTTATTTGGTGTTAATGTAAGTCCAATGTTGAATACTTTTCATAGGACATCGGTATCTTTTAAAAGTATATCGCTATTTTAATTTTTATTTCATACTTGGCCTGAGAGCCAATCAGCGTCTCTACCCTAATCTGGGGAAAGGCCGCCCTGGCGGTTACAACTGCAGGACATTAGTTTCCCAGTCAGAGTTGAGAAGCTTAAAAGTACTGCCACCTCACGGAGCCTGGGTAACCGAGGCTCGGCATAATAGAGTCGCTTCGTCAACATAACTATTTTAGCGGGCATGGGACCCTCTTGTTTCCCTTAGGTGGAAAGCATATGTAATAGGTACAATACGCATCCGATGTCATTGTTTGGAGTACTGGTATCACCTGGCCACCTGACTCAGATTGTAAATAAAAGGGTCATGGGAGAAGGACGATTAAGTGTAATCAGTGTTGTTTCCATTGCACATGCATAAAGTCAAAACATGCTCAAAAGTCCGGTTGGACAAGGAATGTTTCAAAAGACTCTGGGGTCGCCCCTAACTTAAATACCTACCTACATTTCTACCTACCTAAGTAACTACTTATCTATCTGTCTGTCTGTCTGTCTGTCTGTCTGTCTGTCTGTCTGTCTGTCTGTCTGTCTGTCTGTCTGTCTGTCTCCGTCTGTCTGTCTGTCTGTCTGTCTGTCTGTCTGTCTGTCTGTCTGTCTGTCTGTCTGTCTGTCTGTCTGTCTGTCTGTCTGTCTGTCTGTCTGTCTGTCTGTCTGTCTGTCTGTCTGTCTGTCTGTCTGTCTGTCTGCTGTCTGTCTGTCTGTCTGTCTGTCTGTCTGTCTGTCTGTCTGTCTGTCTGTATGTATGTCTGTATGTCTTTCCGTCCGTCCGTCCGTCCGTCCGTCCGTCCGTCCGT
>JAODUO010000037.1:190000-245000 GCA_025642075.2 Ridgeia piscesae
TTTTCGTAGATACGTTTGTGTCGTACGCAAACTTAAACACCTTGCTTGTTATGTCATCATCCAAATCATTGATATATATTAAGAGTAAAATAGGTCCCAGTACTGATCCCTGCGGTACTCCACTCAAAACCGATTTCCAGTTTGAAACCTTCCCATCAACTATTACTCTTTGTCTTCAATCAATAAGCCATTTTTCTATCCAGTTGATAATACCATTTCCTATGTCATGGGGCTTTAGTTTAAGTAGTAGTCTTTGGTGTGGCACTTTGTCAAAGGCTTTTTTTAAATCTAAGTAGATTATATCTACTGGTGATCCCTCATCTAGACACTTTGTGACATCTTCCAAAAAACATAACATATTTGTTAAGCATGACCTCGCTTTTAAAAACCCATGTTGAGATGGGTTTATCAATTTATTTTTAACAAGAAAATCAACCAGGTGATCTTTAATTAGTCTTTCTAATAGTTTGCAAATCACCGATGTTAATCTCACTGGTCTATAGTTCTCTGACTTGTTTCTCGAACCTTTTTTAAATAATGGTATAATGTTTGCTTCTTTCCATTCTAACGGAACTATTCCCTCCTCTAATGACAAATTGAACACTGTTGCAAGCGGTATGCTGATTTGTTCTACAATTTCCAATAGTAATTTGGGAGGAATCCCATCCACTCCAGGTGATTTATTATCCTTCATATCTCTTATTTTCATAGCTACCATTGTTGGGGTTACAATTTGTTGTCCTAAATAGTCAAACTCTCTCCTTTCGAACTTAGTCTCAAGTACTGGTAATATACTAATATCTTCCCTGGTAAACACCGAACTAAAGTAATCGTTTAGATTTTCTGCCATTAAGAATCCCTCTGTTATTATGTTTCCATCACTACCTTCTAGAGGACCGATATTTTCCTGAACTTTCTGTTTACTTCGAACATACGCATAAAAACTCTTGCTGTCATGTTTTATATTAAAAGCAATTTTTTCTTTGTAGCTTCTCTTTGAATTTATAATTTCAGCTGTAGCTTGATTAAGTGCTTCTTTATAAATGCTATAGTCTTCTTCACTTCCAGTATGTCTATATGTCTTCCACATCAATTGCTTGTACTTGATTTTTGTAATGGCTTCCTTCGATAAGTGTTTCTTCTTTGACCGTTTCCCTTGTATTTTCAACGGGACAAATTTGTCAACGACGCAGTCAATTTTACTCTTTAAAATATTCCAGCATTCTGTTGCTGTCTTATTCTTCAGTGTTTTATTCCAGTCTATCTTTGCTAAATATTCCCTCATGTCCTTATATCTTCCTTTGTGAAATTTTCCTGTACCTTATTTTTCTATTCCGTTCTCCCTTTACTTTATGATAAAATGTATCTGGTTGTGATCACTACACCCCAGTGGCTCACATATCTTTACATTATCAACAAATTCCTTCTGTGAGCTCAATACTATGTCTAACACATTCTCGCCCCTGGTTGCTTCTAACACATGTTGAGAAAGGAAACTATCTTGAACTAAATTTAAAAACTCTTGATCCTCTCTCCCGGTACTCTGTAGAGATGTCCACTGTATATGCCCATGGTTAAAATCCCCCATAATAATACAGTCCTATTTACTCACTTCTTTGATAGCGTTATGTATTTTTTCATTCTCTTCTATGCTTATGTTTGGACTCCGATACACTAACCCAACAGTTAATGTTGAGTTTCCTGTAACTGTGTTACACCAGACAGCTTCTTCACATTCTGGTTCTTTTTCTAATTTTATTTCGTAAGCCTGGATGGATTCTTTAATATATAAAATAACTCCACCTCCCCTTCTTCCTAATCTATCTTTCCTAAACATTACATATCCTGTCATTCCTAATTCGACTTCTGATATATCGGGGGTGGCCCAAGATGTGCAAGACCCACTCTGTGGAACAAACTTCCAAAGAACATATGTGACAACAGCAACATTACACAGTTCAAGAAGCAATTAAAGACACTTTTATTTTCCACATAACTAGTTTCACACAACGAACATTATATTTTAGCTCATTTATTATTACGATGTATACATATATTATTTATCTTATTTATTTTTATTACTATCAGTGCAGTATAGCGGGTTCTAATGTTTTGTCTGTAATGTCTATGTTTAATGTTCATTATTTTTAAAGAATTATATAATTTATACATAGCCAATTTTACACGGTTTTTTTTATCATAGTGTCTCATTACTTTATATTATTATCATTATTACTGTCACCATTATTTTAATCAGTATACGCAAATTTACATGTATGTACACACCCGTGAACGGGACAGCCGTCCCGGATTTGATGGTGTCAAAATTAAGTTATTATTATTAGTATTATACCTATTATGTGAGGGTCAATATCTTCTACCATAATGTTTAGTTCATTTCATTTGTTTACTATGCTCCTTGCATTTAAACAAACACATTTATAACCAAATTCCGTAGGGCTTTCCAGGCTGTTCTTTGCTGATTTCTTTTTGCTATCTTTATCTATGCCTCTAATGTTTGGCTTCTCTGTGTATCCCCCCTGCGAAACTAGTTTAAAAAGTTGCAACCTGTTCCATTATCCATCGATCGTAGCAGGTTCTCGGAGAACACTGCTGAGCACTTTCCGCTTAGATGGAGGCCATCTCTCATATACATATCTTCTTTCCCAACAAAATATCCCCACAAATCTACAAATCCAACTCCTTCTTCTTCACACATCTGCTCTAGTAATGCGTTAATTGCCTCTTGCAGTTTCTATACGTTACTCCCCTTCCCCTCATCACTGACAAGATTCCTGATAGTATGATCTGTTCAACTCTTGTCTTCTTCAGTGTCTCTGTATCTCCAACTCTCTGTATCTCTTTACTATCCTGGTTGTTCCATCCCTGTCTGCATTGTTCGTCCCTACATGTACTAATATAGACCCCCCTTGGCCATGCCCCAATACGTTCTCTATCCTAGACATCTATACATGCTCTATCCTAGCCCCCGGAAGACAAACAACAACGTCTTCTCCTTTGCTTAATGTCCTGTTTGTCTTTCGCAAAATGGAATCTCCCATAAATACCCTTTCTGTTCTCAATGCCCCCTCGATCACTGCTTCAGAGTAGCTCCTCCGTTTTGCATCTGCCTGGTTGCTGACTTTCCCCCCTGCCGCTTTCTCTGTTGTTCCTTTCTTTCCTGTCTCTTTTCTTCCTGTCATCGTCCTTGTTATTGACTTCCGTTTGGTCACATCTACTCTCACTTCCTTTCTTCCATTCGTCTTTCCTCCTGTCGCATCTACTTCTCTCATATCCTGTCCCCTTGTCCCTCCCTCCTTCTCTACTGTCACTTTCTCCCCGTCACCTTCATGCATGTCATGTTTCCTGTTTTTCTTTCTCCATTTGTTTTCCTTGCAATCACCCTCCCACCATTCTCCATCCCCTTCACAATATCCGTTAGCCTAGCTAACTATGCTGTCAGCTTTTTTTCACCCATTCTAGTGATCCACAATTATTACAAGACATTCATTTTTTCTACACAAACATAACACTTTCTGTCTGAACTGCTTTTTAGTAAGCAGACTAAGTTAGTTTTATATCATACTAATTTCCGATGTGATGTGATATGTTAAGTCTGGACTACAACCCCGATCTCCATGACCCGGATATGTCGATCGCATTAAGTGAAGCACTCGGTCACCTGACATCGCTGGAGGGACTAAGGGGTGTTGCTTGCGCTGAATTGATAATATAAAATGTCTCAATTATCAACGAGGTAATCTCAACCATTCTAGACGAGAATAGCTACAAATGTGTTTGGCGGAACATAGAGGCAAGACAACTTTGGAATATCACCCAACATGGCGTTTTGACTCACTGGCTGTATAAAGAAAAGAAATATAAAATATTTTAAATAGTCAGATCCAGTCTGAATTACTAAACGTCCAAAATCCAAAGCAAATGCTTCCCATCCAAACGGACATTGCATGCCGACAGTGCTGGTGTCACGAAGTGGGCATAAACCCCTCAAAACCGTCCGGTCGAGATAACATTTCATGTCGTGTGTTGAAGGAATTTGCAACCGACATGCCCCGATAGTTACATTCGTCTTTAGGCAATCAATAAACACAGAGGAAACACCGTTAGACTGTGAACATTTATTTAATTTAATGAAACAGTACCATGCGAATTGCCAGAACTACCGATATCACATCCACTTGGCAATCATAATGTTGTATTAACATAAATTGGAGCAACGCAATGTATTCGGGTAATGGTTGTGATTATATGCGTTCAGTTTATTTCAACGTTTTAATAGTTCCGACTGTCGACATTGATTAGCAGGCAATAGCCGACACATTGCGATACTTGATACATCACACTCCATGTTACACACACCTACCATACACACGCACACAAACAAACTCACATTCACATACTCATATATACACACTCACACACATACACACGCACACAACAAACATACACACACGC
Source organism: Ridgeia piscesae (assembly GCA_025642075.2). Lineage (NCBI taxonomy): Eukaryota > Metazoa > Annelida > Polychaeta > Sabellida > Siboglinidae > Ridgeia > Ridgeia piscesae. The sequence continues at coordinate 194,477 of JAODUO010000037.1, forward strand.
ACACATTCACCTACCAAACACGCGAACGCTGTGAAATTGTGTTCTATTTATATATCCAGTTATTTCCAACACTCGGCAGGATTTCATTAAATGATTATTCCGTATATTTCAATTCAATTCAGCTCAATAACTTTATTCCGGAACATTACATCCATATAAACAGGTAAACTAAAGTAGGCTAATAACTATATACATAGTATATGCCAATGGCGACACAGTTGTGAAGTATACAGAGCTACACTATTCATGATACGCTGCAGTATTGCATTCACCGATCTAGCTATACACGTCAAAAAACGATACACATGTTTTCTTATTAATATTTCACATGTGGGTAAGCCTCTTGACACAAACATATAACTCGGACTACAATCTCGAGGTTCATTGCGTAAATCTAAACATATTATTGTATGCTACACACAGTTTTTTCATTAACTGTGCTCTGTAGTAACACCACAGCTGGCATGTATATAAAGAAGTGCAGTAGGATTTAAATAAAGTACCTTTTACAGATGTTGTACAAATGTACAACTTTCAGAAAAAGCCATTACCCTGAGCATAAATTATCTTGTATTGCCACCATTGTCAAATAGATCTTCTGTGATAATATGCCCAAGATTTTATACTTACTAACCCTTGGCAATGTTTCACCATTTAGCACACAGTTTGGAATGTGCCTGTATTTCAACCTTTTACAAGAAAATATCATAACGTTACTTTTGGTAATATTGTATTTAATATCATGTTTTATCCCATATTCTGAACACACAGATACACCCATATTTGAAGGTGCCATGAGCACTAAATCGTCAGCATACATAAAATGGTTAATTACCGAGGAACCTATTATACATCCAGCGTTTACGTTGTTTAATTTGTTACTGAGATCATCCATGTAAACACAAAAAAGATCAGGAGAGAAATTCTCCTTCGACCTGTATTATTTTTGGCAAACCATCATATATATATATATATATATATATATATATATATATATATATATATATATATATATATATATACTATATAATTATGTTGACTAGTCATGTTTTGAACAATATGACTTAATTTATTTATAATGGTCATTGCTGTTTCATTGCAGCTCCGGTCAGTTTTTCGAACGCAACCCGTTAGGACTTCAATGTGATTATAAGGTAATTCTGATTACATGGAGCAGTAATTTGTTGCAGCCCAGTCATGTTGACAAATGACTTTTTTCAAGGGTCAGGTTTATACTGGGTTAAACCCGTTGTTCAGCAGCTCCGGGTGTCGAAACGGGCGCAGTAATTCGCTCTACCAATAGAGTGTGATAAGGAGAGGAAGACTGAAATGGAGAGATTGGGAGAGTGTGTAGAGTAGGGAAACCCCACTAGAGATATAGAGAGTGGGAAGGAGAGTAAGACTGCAATAGAGATAGGGAGAGCGGAAAGGTGAGGAAGATTACAGAACAGATTGGGAGAGTGGGAAGGAGAGGGTGACTGCAATAGAGATAGGGACAGGGGACGGAGAGGAAGACTGCTATAGAGGCGGGAGAATGGGAAGGAGAGGGATACTGCAACAGGAGAGAGGGATATTACAATTGAGATAGAAAGAAGGGAAGGAGAGGAGTATTATACAATCGATGGGGAAAGTGGGACGGACAGCGAGACTGGTACAGAAACTGGAGAATGGGAAGGAAATGGAGATTGCAATATCGATAGAGAGGGTGGGAAGGATAGGAAGATTTCAATAGAGACTGAAGAGTTGGAAAGAGAGGGAGACTACCATAGAGACTAGGAAAGTAGGAAGGGGAGGGAGACTAATATAAACAATGGGATAATATGATGGAAATGGAGATTACAATATAGATAGGGAGAGTGGAACAACAGGGAGAATAAATAGAGGTATGGATTATGGGAAGGAAATGGAGACTACTATGGAGCTTGGGAGAATTGAAAGGAGAGTGAGACGTAAAAAAGAGATTGGGACAGGGGGATGGAGATGGAGATGGAGACTAAAATAGACCTATGGATGACGTGACTGAAATGTAGCCTATAATAGAGATAAAGCTTCTGGGAAGGAGAGTGAGACTACAATAGAGACATGAAACTTGAGATAGATTGGGAGATATGTACATATTGTTGAGCAACGCAACCAGTCACCCGATCGGCACTGAACAAAACGAAAGACGTAGATAAAATAAACTTAATACGATAGAAAAAATCACAGATCAATGAAATAAGCAGATATAAATAAAAGTGAATAACGTTACAGACTTAATAAGGTGTAGGTTACAATCAATACAGATCTCAAAAACGATATAAAAAGCACAACATTAATGCGAATCGTGCCTATTTGCGCAGTACCTGTGTGAGCAGTGCGAGCGTGTGTGCGTATGTGGCATTGCGTGGGTATGTATGTGCGTACGTGGAGTGTGTAGTGGGCATGGATATGTTACCAAATTTTCCGTACACTGCTTACATCTCAGACACATGTATTAAATATGTTTGCAGAACTGATATGTGATACTTTTAGAAATGTCGTCGTTTGCTGAGGATTCTTATGTGTTGTTGTTAGTGGACCGGGAGTCGTGATGGACTGAACATCCCCAATTGTTTTATGGAGGGGGAAGCTGGACATTGGTTATTCGGCAGCTGGCAGGCATAAAGCACAGGCGAATTCCAAAGATCTAGGTGTCACGTGTCCCTAGGCCTCATGTACACGGCTATGCACACAACCATTATTAATATATGCACTCCTGTGTATAGCTGTGTCTGCAGGCAGGAATATTGGGAATATTAGTTATGAAATGCGTCTAAAAGAATGTGGTTTAACAACACTAGAAACCAGAAGATTGAGAGGAGATCAGATTGAGGTGTTAAAAATATTGAATAGATATGAAAATATTGACAGAAATATTTTTCACAGTCACGGAAGGAGAGAAGGACTAGAGGACATGGAGTTACATTAGCAAAGAAGCAGTGTAGACTGGATATTAGAAAATTTTCATTTTCACAAAGAACAGTAAATGAATGGAACATATTATCAGCTGATTGTGTAGGTGCTAGTAGTGTTAATATATTTAAAAATAAAATAGACGTATACCTAAGACGGGCCGGGTATACTTAGATAGATAAGTTGGACTCTCGAAGCCAAATGGCTTCCTAGTCCACCCGCCATCTATAGTTGAATCTCTAGGTGGCAATCTTGTTAAATCTTGTTAAAGTTACAGTGTAGCTGTGTGTGCAGTCAAGTGTGACATACTTCGGGCCAACTGCCATTGCTGGTGCTGTTATTGCATTTGTCTAATAATGTTCTCTAATTGTCTGAGACCAGACAGACATATGTTGCGACATACATGTCTTCCTGGATGTCGTTAAGCACAAATCACACAAGCTGCTTGTGCAAAGGATTGGCCTGGTGCGTCTGTGAGTCTACCGAGTCGAACCTCGCTGGAAACCTGCAGTTACAAATGAGTCAGTGTGTGTAGGCCTATTGATTGTTGGCAAGGCGGTGGTTATACCCGTTTACAGAGCGTGACCGCTGCGGAGCCACAAGAGCGTGTTTGAACACGGCGTGTTTGTCTATTTTTGAACGACTGTTTTCGCGACACGACCATGACGACATAGTCACTGTTGTCATTTCAGGCTGATGTGAATGTTGACAGAAGTTCGTGATTCGTGAATACAGTTTCTCTTCACAAACGTGAGCCGGTTTACTTTGTTTTCCGTCCAGCAAGGGTCGTACACGATTCAGAGTATTTCAGTACAAGAACAGGTGTTGCACCCTCGTCGAACAGTGTAGCAAAACCGGAAATAGAACCATGAGTGGGCCGGAATGTAGTGCACATATTGACTATGTTCACCTAGCGGTGTATATTGTAATAGGCAGTACGTTGTTTTGTTAATGGTTGAGTAGTTAAGACGGTGGCTTTTATTTCATGCAGTGTTTCTACTTGGTGTTACTTTCCTTTCTGCGGCAAGTTTTATTTGTCTGTGTTTGTGTATATTTGTGTGTGTGTGTGTGTGCGTGCGTGCGTGCGTGCGTGCGTGCGTGCGTGCGTGCGTGCGTGTGTGTGTGTGTCCGTGGGCCAGACCTTAAAATATTACGAATTGGTATCATCTGGGCGGACAAAATATAATGTCTAGTAATAGTGGTTCAATAGCTAAATTATATAGAAAATAAATTGAATGTGATAGACTTTTGAAAGAGTAACGTTTTAGTAAATATGACGAGGCGAGGACATATGTAGTTTTATCTGCCCAAAATGTTTTTGTCAACATATAAATTATAGGACATTTGTGATTTGTACCGTCTAAAGGGTAATGTTTACTGCGTGTGCGGTACGTAAGGATTACTGACAAAGTTGATGGCGGTGTCATGCTGTCTAGAACATGTTTATTCAATTCAAACGACATGCTTATAATACATCGTCAGTGATGCATATATAAAGAAGATGTCACGATATTCACCAATGCTAAGCATTTTTGGGTATAGATTTTACAGAAAATGTTAACATTACATTAAACAACCTTCTGGAAAGAGTGCTACATCCACATAAAATTTGCATAAGTCTAAAGATATATTGACTATTGATTATCTGACAAGAAAAAGTTAAATATATATTTATGAATGCATGTTTGCCAGTAACGACACAGTGGTGATGCAAATACGTCTAACCGGTAATACACTACGTGATTAAAATACACCACGCTTTACAGATTCTGAACACCGATAGAAAGGAAGACATACATTGTCTTGTGACCAACATTTCTATAGGTGGCTACATATCGTGAAACAAACATCACTAAACATTACAGTTTTTGCCCAACTATATACTGAACATCTTAAATGCAATAATGTATGATGCCAAAAAGGCACTACCTCGTGCATATGCACATAACGTTGACACCGAAAAAATCAAACATTATTTGTTTATTTCCAATTGTACACATCACTTCAACAAGTTGATCATCTTGTACGTTCAAAGCGATGTGCTTACCACGAAATACATTGAAACCAACAACATTTTCAATTTCGATTGTCATAATACTCTTTTATCCTAGAGCCGACACTAATAATCAAGAATTTCCGTATGCTTGGTGTTGATAAATGTGTAGGCGCACAACACCTACAGTGGTGATGCAAATACGTCTAACCAATAAAACATTCCGTGATTAAAATACACCACGATTTATACATTCTGTACACAGATAGAAAGGAAGACATACATTGTATTGTGTTGCTAAGAAACATGTCATTAAAATGTTCACATTATTCGTGACCAACATTTCTATAGGTGGCTACATATCGTGAAACAAACATCACTAAACATTACAGTTTTTGCCCAACTATATACTGTACATCTTAAATACAATAATGTATGATTCCAAAAAGGCACTACCTCGTGCATATGCACATAACGTTGACACTTAAAAAATCAAACATTTTGGGTTTGTTTTCAATTGTACACATCACCCTCGACAAGTTGATCATCATATGTAGGTTCTGATGCGTTCAAAGCGATGTGCTTACTACGAAATACATTGAAACCAGCAACATTTTCAAGTTCGATTGTCATAATACTCTTTTGTACCAGAGCTAACACTAATAATTAGGAATTTAAGAATGCTTGGTATTGATAAATGTGTAAGCGAACAACACCTACTGTGGCGAGACTTAACAGTGTGAAGGGTATTTATAAGAAGTGTAAACTAGCATATGCTTATTCAATTCAAACGACATGCTCACCCTACAGGAAATTTAGACTCAAGAGGGTTTATGCAAACCGCAATGCCTTCCTAATTCTTTCCTGTTCTTTTCGCTGTTCATTGAACAACTTCGTTCTCACTTTCTGGTATTCCACAGTAATTCCGTGCTCATGCATGAAATCGAGTACTTCCGGTTTTCCTAAAACAGACATGTAATTATATCATAAAGATTATTTATTTAGTTGCCAAATACACTTTATTAAGAAGCATGTTTAGTTTCGAACCCAAGAATGTATCACTCAATGTATACACGCATACATGCATACATACATGCATACATGCATGCACGCACGCTTGCACGCAAGCACATGCGTAGGGACCGTATATATATACATACACGCATGTATGTGCACACGCTCGCACGCACACACACATACATGCACACACATAGTACATACATACATGCATACGCAAACATGGTAGTGTAGTCATACTGCCCTATGCATGAATTTTACACAAATATTGACCTACCTGGCAGACTCTTTTGTGGACTCGGTAACATGATCCAGTGGCTGAATCGCTTCCGTAAGGCGTTCGTTGTCCTTGGAGACCATTTTGCTCTGCCTAAAGATATATTATTTTATAGTTACGCAACTTTAAAAACAATTTTTTTATCTACGTGAAAACATGATACTAATGTAATGTAGGAATTAATTCCAAATGGTTTACAAACAACTATAGCTTGCATTGAAATCCAAGGAGTTCATCTTCAACTATCTTATGCCAATGCAGCGAGTTGACAAATATAATTTACCGGTGACCAATTTGCTTAAATAATAATTATACACTGGTGTAATATAACACTACTCAACCCATTGTACACTAACGCAATACAGCTACACTATTTGTAATACTTACCGTCTACTTTGACTATATCCTGGCTTGACGAAGCGCTCGCTGTAACAAGTCATGTATCATCAGGTGTTTATTCAACAAAAACAACAACAACAACAACAACAACAACATTAATAAACAACTAACTTCTATAGCACAAAAATCCTCAGAAAATCTTAGCTCAGTGGCGCAACAAAACCACTGGATTAGGCGTTATCATAGTTGGAGGCTGTGCAGCAGTTATCAACATTTGGGTGGATGCACTTAGACGCTAAACCGGAGAGGCGAAATTAAAGAGATACAAAGGTGACGGCAAAATCTAACAATACTGCTTGCTGATTTAGTGGTGTATGGGAGTAAATTCAACATAGTCGGCGCGCCAACTGAAAAAGCTCGAGTTCCAGCCTTTGTCGTGATGCTTGGAACTCTGTCTGTTGTGTATTGCTAGTGTGAGCTGAGCATTTGATGCCAATCTGAATGTTGTTTTGAGAAAAGGGATTGGTAGATGATTGTGCAAAGTGTAAACATAATGCGGAGTCACACAGGGAACCAATGTAATGACTTCAGAAGTGGCATTGAGCGAGAAAACGAGGAGATTGTGGAACTACCCTTGTCAATCAAATTTTAACACGCTGAAGATTTGCAATGTATTTGTTAGCAATATTATGACTGAGGGAATGTCAGTAATCAGACCGACTACTAATAATTAATAAAATGACACTTACAATGCAGAGTCTCCTCGTCTGTTTCCTGGCTTGTTGAAACAATCGCTGTAACGAATTGTGTTAACATAATTAACATAATTTATATTCAACAACAATTAAGTTCATAGTAGATGGTAGTTGTATAATCCATAGTATGTCAATTTATAATAACTATTTATTGAAATAATAATATGTTATCATTTTGTGAGAGTTGATACTTACACTCTACTCTGACTGCTTCCCGGCTTGACGAAGCGCTCGCTGTAAGTGTAACAAGTCATCGGTTAGATGTGTATAAAGCAATGACTAAGTCTTATTGCTCTTTATATGTGCATTTTATGTGATGTGCTACAGCCGCTAATTACGTTGCAATGTCCTCCGAAAATGCCTAGTTAATTAACTTCACGTTTTGAACATGGTCAGTATCTTTAGCAAGTGACAAATGTACCCAGAATTCATTATTAGCCAGATAACCCCGCGACTGCCTCTAGTGTCTATAGATTGTAACGTTTTAATGGCTTAATGACCATATCCATTGCATCCTCCCTGATTCGCACATATATGCAAGAACCATTTATCTTTTACTGACAACAGGCTAATACAAATAGGACGACATAACATAATTCTCCTCTTCTGCATCCCGGCTTATTGAAGCATTCGCTGTAACAAATGATATTATGTCATATTATAGATTATGCTTAACAACAAACAAGTTCAATCTTACACTTATCTGCGGATGGTATAATCCACAGTAATAGTTATTATTTGTTACAAGAACATTTATTGTTTTATTTAAAATAACTCATAATATACATCAGTGATTGTAATAGGGTTGAAGCATTTTATGTGATGTGCTACAGCCGCTAATTACGTTGCAATGTCCTCCGAAAATGCCTAGTTAATTAACTTCACGTTTTGAGCATGGTCAGTATCTTTAGCAAGTGACAAATGTATCCAGAATTCATTATTAGCCAGATAACCCCGCGACTGCCTCTAGTGTCTATAGATTGTAACGTTTTAATGGCTTAATGACCATATCCATTGCATCCTCCCTGATTCGCACATATATGCAAGAACCATTTATCTTTTACTGACAACAGGCTAATACAAATAGGACGACATAACATAATTTGAAAACATTAGGTGACACGTACAATGCACATTCTCCTCTTCTGCATCCCGGCTTATTGAAGCACTCGCTGTAACAAATGATATTATGTCATATTATAGATTATGCTTAACAACAAACAAGTTCAATCTTACACTTATCTGCGGATGGTATAATCCACAGTAATAGTTATTATTTGTTACAAGAACATTTATTGTTTTATTTAAAATAACTCATAATATACATCAGTGATTGTAATAGGGTTGAAGCTAAGTGCGTTTTTGAGCATTCATAAGAACTGAAACTTCCATTTGGCCAATATTAAAGCCAGTTATGGCCGGTTGTATTACCTTGGCAATGGTGCTGCTTTCTTTCATCGATGTTCAACAGAATAGCACAAACTTTTGTTATAGCCTTCACCGGCAAGGGAAACCTGCCCACCTGACGGATCGTTTTTGTCTTCTCGGCACACTTGCCCAATGTCATCATTGCGGAATGAGTCGAGAATCATCTTGTAGCTCTCGTCTTCATCGAGGTGGACAAGTTTCGCAGACACCGATAATGCAGCAGTGCCTGGCTTCCGGCTGCCACAGTGAGCCCTGTGCCTGTAAAAATATGCTTTAGCGTAACTGCCACCGCACCCCTGGCAATGGACAATGTCACCACCACACCGCCGAATTGCAACGTAATCTTGCCGGGTTTCTGCTGCCACTTCCTTGTTGTGTTTCAGAATGCCCAGGTTGCGAACTTTCAGGAAAACATCCGTTCCGTCTTTGCCGTTCTTCTGAATCTCTTCCACCTCCTTTTTATGTAACTTGGTCACATGTCTTTTAAGTGTGCCCCCCGTACAAGACCTGCTACAGTAGGGACACTGGCGCGCTGGCTGCACGTACTTTGATTTGTCTGCAACAGGAAGTCGGACAAATCATAACACCACTTTGCAGAGTGTTTAGAAATACCTTACCACAATGCCACTGCATATTTTTAATAGTTTGTTTAACTTGGCGATTATTGGAACTGGACAGTGCTGTTTTATTCCGCGATGCCTGTGGTCTTGATCCAGCCATGCATTGTAAAGAAATAGGTGATTTTACATAGCTCCCATAAACACCTAATAAATGCATACCAAAACATAACAACACAGAAAACGAACGTCCGCTGAATACGAACATGCACGGTATGGAAAGCCGGTGTACATAAAATTATATGTAAATATCCGCCAAAGACCCGTTATTGTCGACTTTTGTGCAGATCATGATTTTTATATTCATTACACGTTTTCGTAAACGCATTTTCCGTCAACACTAACCTTTTGCTAAATGCGTCCTCTGGTGAATCGTCAACGCGCCTAGATATTTAAATGTCTTGTCGCATTCGACACACTTGATGGCATCTATAGCACAAAATATTGTTTCGTAAAACGAAATATGTTCTAAGAACGTTGTCCCGAGTGAAACGTTTGAATTTAGTGAATAACGACTGCATTTGAAAGCTGAAAATGTACACTTCAAAATACAGAGACGTTTATAGCGATAACCCATGTTAAAGAATTATTTCGGCGACTTTCGTCTCTGACGACTGCTGGTGTTCGCCCTAGGAACATTGTTTCGCATAAAACGGGTTTGTGAAATGACTCAAACGACGAATGTCGAACTATTTTTTACGACTGCATTTGAAAGCTGAAAATTTTTACTTCAAACACAGACACGTTTATTGCGACATCCCGTTTCATACAAAATTCGCTTATGGAATTACACGAAGTGTTTAAAATGTGGTGATTAACTTACCTATATCCCGCTGACGTGGTGTGTGCGGATTCGTCTCGACGCTGCGCCCGTCGTCTCTGACGACTGTTGGTGTTCGCCCTAGGAAAATTGTTTCGCATTAAACGGGTTTATGAAATGACTCAAACGACGAATGTCTAACTATTTGTTACAACTGCATTTGAAAGCTGAAAATATATACTTCAAATACAGACACGTTTATTTCGACGTCCAGTGTCATAGCAAGATTCGCTTATTGCAAAAAACGACGTGTTTACTAAAGTCGTGATTAACTTACCTATGTCCCGCGTCTGACGTGGTGTGTCCGGATTCGTCTCGACGGTGCGCCCGTCGTCTCTGACGACTGCTGGTGTTCGCCCTAAGAAAATTGTCTCGCAATAAACAAGTTGATGACATGACTCAAAAGACGAATGTCTAACTATTTTTTACGACTGCATTTGAAAGCTGAAAATATATACTTCAAATACAGACACATTTATTGCGACATCCCGTTTCATAGCAAAATTCGCTCATGGAATAACACGAAATGTTTAAAAAGTGGTGATTAACTTACCTAAATCCCGCTGACGTGGTGTGTCCGGATTCGTCTCGACGCTGCGCCCGTTGTTTCTGACGACTGTTGGTGTTCGCCCTAGGAAAATTGTCTCGCATTAAACGGGTTTATGAAATGACTCAAACGACGAATGTCTGACTATTTTTTTACGACTGCATTTGAAAGATGAAAATATATACTGCAAATACAGACACGTTTATTGCGACATCTCTTTTCATAGCAAAATTCGCTGATGAAAAAAACCGACGTGTTATTATTTTACTCTTTGTATTATCATTGCCTTCCTATTAACAATGGCAGTGAAGCACACTCACCTTTCATTTCTGATCCCTCTTTTTCGTGGCTTACGTTGATTCGCCACAAGGATTTCTCGTTGGGCGATGTTTTTCTCTTCTGTACAACATTAAATAATTATCTATTTTAATCTATACGAAAATTTATTTCAGACGAAATTGTGAACGAGAAGGCTTTTTTGACTAATGTCCAAAATGAAATTTTCAATGCAAATAATGTAGCATGAAGTATAAGTTACAAAAATGTAATGCTTGGGAGATCGTTAGGGCTCAACCAAATGCCTTAAAGTGACAGTGCTGCGGATTAAGCGACTTCATTTTAAATTTGACAGCGATGTCAAACAGCGTACACATGAATTGTTAGGAATGGCAAATGATTTCCTTAATTCGACTTGCAGACCTGCACCGTTGCTGAACATGTTGTTTTCCTAAATTTACAATTCAATAAATATCGGCTTTAAATTCCACAACAAACGAAAGTGACTAACCTGGGGCCTGCCGTTTGCAGCCAAACTTCTTTCAAGCTGTGGAAGATATGTACGAAAACAGTTAAAAATATAGCTAAATTCCGTCTTCATTTAAAAGTCGTACCTATATACAACATTGCCTAGCCACCACAGCTCCCTGGCGTATCAATTACTCTGACGAAAATGTGGTTTGTTTATTGACTCTGAGATCGATGATGAACTCTTTTTGTAATACATCGTGTAACAGAACCAACATAGAGGCTACGAGTGACAACATTCTGAGAGGACTTGGAAGCCTGATCGAGAATGGGATCAAATTGCAGTGTGTTGCACGGGACTAGAGGGGTAAACTTAACGAGTTTGTGAATACGCTTGATGGCATTACACAACAGAATACACGTGACAACATCCATGAGGGGGCGCTGGATGGCACAGGTAGTTGCCAAGGTGAACAACAGCAGTGAGAGGACAGTGAGTCGCTACACATTCATGTCTTTAAGTATTGATGGTGTGGCGGGTGATGAAGAAATAACACATGCTTATTTCCGAAAAATAGTAACAACTCTACAACAGTGTGTCATATGATATTGTTGATATGAGTACTATAAATGTGGAGATACGCAAGCAGATTAAAATAATGTAATAATAATGATATATCAGTTGATGAAGTTATCGAAGGTGTCCAGCGACTGAAGCTGGGTAAGTCAATTGGTGAAGAGGCACGACGATATACACAAACTGGATATTCCTCGACTACATTTTCAAACTAAAATTGTTAATGCATAATGCATCTGGTAACGAATGCTATAACTGTACAATTACATGTGTGCTTTATCATGTTCATAATGAAGCCGATGTGGGAAAGGTGTAACATCCGTCACGGATCGGGCTGAAGCGGTTGCAACAAAATGGCTACACTTGGAAAACGGGAAGGGCGCATCTGTGGGGCGATGTCTTTTAATTGAAAATGCGAAGAATAGGACACATGGACAGAGGTGCCAGATAACGAGAGCAGCGTACTTTTCCAACTGTTGACAACATGATTATGGTAAACGATGTTTAGATTATAGTCATCTGCTGACCAAGACCACTCAGTTAATCCACAGTAGGGCTTACTAGTACACATGCAACATTGGACTTACCATTCGCTTGCCACGACTTAAAGCTGCCATTCTTTACCAATGTCTTCCTGGATTCGCACGGTCAAGTCTCTTTTCGGCCAGCTGCTGTGGATATACGCCTATCACTACTATAATGAACAACTCAAGGCAGTGCAATAATTTATATACGAAGAAGAATATGTTGTCATTGTTCTAATTGGCTTACATTTTCACCCAATAACTACACTTTCTGACACATGCGCAATTTGCATACGCATGATAGTCACACATAGTAAGAGCACGATACGATTTGGGAGGAGTTGGCTATAGTTGAGTGACATTTGTTTATAACCAACTGTCCAACACTGGCTGTGAAACAACGTGAATATTTACAGGGTATATGTGCCCCGATTTACTGATTGACATAATCTGCCCACTCTCCATAAATCCCTAGATGGGATGTACCAGCTAGCTTGATTAGTTTTATTGCATCTTCCAGTGCAACGCGGATGATATTGCGAACAGCCTACATCGCTCTACGGGAGGGTACTGACAACCAGTCAGATTAGATCTTTACTCTCGGTGTTAATTGAGTGCAATTCACATAAGTTACAGTTCTTGTTCTATCAGTCGTGAGCAGTCAAGAGTTACACATTCTACAAAGCGCTCGGTGGTCTGTGATCAAAGGCATCATAAATAATCCGGTCGCCCGGGTCGCCCGGCATCCAATCTCTATTGGACTGCTTGTCGTGTCAGGGCTGATTGTTTTGCAAAATCATTTGTTTAGCCGACTTCACCTGCAGTGTAGTTTGCAGTATTAATTCATTGACAATGATCCAACAAACCCAAAACAGATTGAAATGCACAACACTGTCATGATTAAATTTGCCTTTTAATAGTACATTTCACGTCCGAATTAATTAATTCTGGTGGTGTAATAAACGCACGCTTTTGTCAATACAATGCGCGTTCTGAGGCATGCGTAAATGGAAGTTCTTTGACAAAAAAATTAAACGTGTTAGCATCAACAAATAATTTGACTACGCTCACTTAATAAGATTTGCATTCAGAGACAAATTGTGTTACAGCAAACCCTTGATTTTTTTGTTTATAATAACTGTTGTAAGAAGATACATTCAAGACAGTTGGTCCGCAGTTTACCACCTGGCACACTGTCAACAAAATCTGGAGTACAAAAGACGCGACCATGTGATAATTATTTGAAATCTTTTTCGAATACTGTGTTTTATTTGTGGTGTTTCAAATTTTGCTGAGCCTGCATTTGCCATTGCAGGAGAAGGTGCTTTCGAAATGACCTAAGTTTAACTTTTATTGAAAGAATCATCAACAACACACACAAGTCAATGTTGGAAATGACACACGTACAATATCAGATTGGCCTAGAACCATAACAATATTATTTTATGCTCTCCATCTGGTTTTGGTGATTCTTGTTACATTCATCTGTTCATCACTCAGTCATCAGTGATAACAGACAGTTTATTGGAGATGAATCTCTGCTGGTCACTTATCCTGGATGCAATTAATCATTGTGTTCAACAATATATCAGTCACACTGCTCACACACACTCCCCCTTGACATCAGTCTACTTAATTTGGGGGTGGGAACTCCCAAAACTAATCCTGGGTTGGCCAGTTTGAAATAGACCCTGGACATTACATCTTTATACAGGATGTGATTCAATTGGCCATCATCAAAGCACATTTAAAACCAGTGCTAAGCTGTTTTATTGGCAATAGTTAGACAACTGCTCTGGGATATTAGTGGGAACTACAACTTCATTGTGTCAGAGTAAACAAAACACAATAATATGAAGGAAACAGTTCGATGTAATTGTCAAATTCAGACAATAATCTGAAATATTAGGATGAGTGCAGCAAGTAGTAGTATAGCAGTACTAATTTTCAAAACACCAACTAAGAACATAGCCAATATAGGATAGCCAGCATCTGCCACTAGTAAATTACACCCAGGGTAAACAGCAAGGTATATTGTTAATTAAGGTCAACATGAGCCTGAAGGAAGCAGTGCCCAGTCAAAAGGCACTGTCTGACACAGAATGTGTTTTATACTACCTTGAACCATACATAAATAGTAAATAAAAACAATTTAAATGCCATGCAAACACAATGGATAAGATTTTTGCACAGTAGTAGCATTGTGTCAAACTGCCTTAGTAAGGTTAATGTTCATTGTTTTGTACTTGTTACTGGTGATATGCAGTGTCTATCTAGCTGATGTTCTTGTTGACCCTCTTTACTATTACTATAAGGGTTGTTGGCAGTCAATGTCACCAGTAGATTACATCACTGTTAGCAGCAAGGTCTGTGATAAGTGAAAGACCCAGGGGAAACCTGGAGGGCTGGCTATGGTCATCATGTACTTTCAAGAGAGCTGCTTCTATGGTGTGGAATCAGTTATAAGCTGATTACAACACACTGGATAAGATATTTGTGATAACATA
Organism: Ridgeia piscesae; assembly: GCA_025642075.2. Classification (NCBI taxonomy): domain Eukaryota; kingdom Metazoa; phylum Annelida; class Polychaeta; order Sabellida; family Siboglinidae; genus Ridgeia; species Ridgeia piscesae. Next base: position 209,556 of record JAODUO010000037.1, read on the forward strand.
TTCTCCTCAAATGTATCTGATTGGCTTCCACTTAAAAAAAAATATTGTTTTAATAAAGCTGTGTAAAAGTTGGAAATATGGGCATATTTGAAATCATCAAGAAAAACACCATACTATAATAATGCTTAAATTACAATATTAATAATTGTTTTAATAAAATAGTGCTTTGAGCAATAACGTATATTTAACTGCTGAAAGATCAACTTAAACTGTGGCTTGGGAAGACAGTCAACTTAAGACTGATTAATGTGTTAGTCATTGAAATGATAAGAGAATGAGTAACAAAAGAACTTTTCTATGTAAAGATAGATTTATACAAAGCCATATATGGAGTTAACTATTACAGTTATAAGATACCTTAACATTTTTGATGTATTAATCAAATGTAGCTTTGGGAGTAGACCCATTCAGTACAGAGTAAATAGCATACTTGAGTTAAATGATGACGTGATGAGTACACCAGTCAGACATTTTGTAATGGCAGTGAGAGGTAGTGCAATGTTTAGTGATTATGTCCAACCAGGAATGTTTTGTGCAGTAATTGCAACACAGCAGGATTCGAACCTGCTCAAACCACACAAACAATGTACTTTTTTAGTTTTTAATATGACTTAAATATATTATATAGATTATGCCGTATTTGTGATCTAATTTGCTTTCTTACTGACACACACTTTTGACTGTGTAGGTTCTTTACTATAAGGATAGCCAGCAACTATCACTAGTTGTAGTAGATTACACCAAGGGTACACAGCAAGGTCTATTGTTAATAAAGGTCAATGAGCCTGAAGGAAGCAGTGCCCAATCAAAAGGCACTGTTTGACACTGACAGAATCTTCTATTTGTTGTGAAAAGACCAGTTTTATTGAATACAGCGTTCTGCAACTGCTTTTATGTGTATGTCAAATGTTGACAATTATCCCTCCGTGTGCCAACAGTTTTACTTACTGCAAGACATGAAATACCTGTACTAATATGCTTCTAAAGAATGTGTTTTATAATACCTTGAACCATACATAAAGACTAAATAAAAACAATTTAAAAGCAATGCAAACACAATGTATAAGATTTTTGCACAGTAGTAAAATTTTGTCAAACTGCCTTAGTAAGGTTAATGTTCATTGTTTTGTACTTGTTACTGGTGATATGCAGTGTCTATCTAGCTAATGTTCTTGTTGACCCTCTTTACTATTACTATAAGGGTTGTTGGCAGTCAATGTCACCAGTAGATTACATCACTGTTAGCATCAAGGTCTGTGAGTAATTAAAGTCAATGACCCAGGCGAAACCTGGAGGGCTGGCTATGGTCACCATGAACTTTCAAGAGAGCTGCTTCTATGGTGTGGAATCAGTTATAAGCTGATTACAACACACTGGATAAGACATTTGTGATAACATATTCTCCTCAAAATGTATCTGATTGGCTTCCACTTTTTAAAAAATATTGTTTTAATAAAGCTGTGTAAAAGTTGGAAATATGGGCATATTTGAAATCACCATACTATAATAATGCTTAAATTACAATATTAGTATTTGTTTTAATAAAGTAGTGCTTTTAGCAGTATATTATATATAACTGCTGGAAAATCAACTTCAACTGTGGCTTGGGAAGACAGCAATCATAAGACTGATTAATATGTTAGTCATTTAAATGACAAGAGAATGAGTAACAAAATAACTTTTCTGTGTAAAGATAGATTATATAAATCCACATATAGAGTCGACTATTAAAATTATATAAGAGACCTTAAAATTGTTGATGTATTAATCAGACTTAGCTTTGGGAATAGACCCATTCAATACGGAGTAAATAGCATACTTTTAAGTTAAATTATGACGTGATGAGTACACCAGTCAGACATGTTGTAATGGCTGCAACCAGGAATGTTTTGTGCAGTAATTGCAACACAGCAGGATTCGAACCTGCTCAAACCACACAAACAATGTACTGTTTTAGTTTTAGTATGCCTTCATTTTATTATATAGATTACACTGTATTTGTGATCTAGTTTGCTTTCTTACTGACACACACTTTTGACTGTGTGGGTACTTTACTATAAGGATAGCCAACATCTGTCACTAGTAGATTACACCCATGGTAACAGCAAGGTCTGTTGGTAATTAACCCATTAGACCCCACGCGTCCAAAAGCGCCCGGGTGTCTCCTCCCCAGAGCGCCCGAAAGCGTCCGGCGGAGATAAAGCCTCTAACGGTGGCCCCATCTTGCGGATACTTAAGAGACTAATTCCCACTGATTCTTTGATATCTCAGCTATGAATCCTGGGTAATTTTGACATGGGTTTGCATTGAATTTTTTGAGTTTTTCGTGATTGAAGTTCATCATCTGTGGACCTTCAAAAATGGCGGCGCCTTGGACATCGTATCTGGTTACTACTGATTAAGTTTGTGCTTATATATCGTTGGATTGGACACTTCTGGCATTGAACTGAAGGTAAGTTTACATTACGTACGAAATACAACTGAATGAGCGATAAAATGAATGATCGGAGCTTTGTTTATGTTTCGTTGTCCAGGTTGGGTGACCAGTAGTCGGGTTTTCAGCACCGAAACTGTTGATTATGTGTTTATAAATGAAAATTAGGTGTTTTATTATAACAAATCATTAGGTAACATTGCCAATTTTCCTAATGGTTGACATTTCGTTGTTTCAGGTGTCAAAATACCAGTGATCACAATGTCAACATACACATTGGCATGACACATAAGTCGCATATAGGATGATGACAACCAAGATAGAAGTCTTGCAAAGCTGTGTTTCCTGTCCATATCCAGACAAAATGAACTGATTTACATAGTACCATATCTAAACAAGGCAGAGCATGTGTAAATAGAACAATATAATACATTTTATGTGAATAAAACATGATATATTCTACTGTATTGTTGTCCAGAATAGTAATGTTCTATGTTTGTCACCTATATATAACAACATATGTTTTACCAACATACACCAATGTTACACCAATTTAAAGATAATTAAATGAACATTAAAATAAACACAACTTGCAATTATAGAAAATCAGTAGTTTTGAAGATACAGCTTAAAATCTGCAAGCACCCCAAACTGGTGAAATCAGTGGCTGCAGCTTGGGGAACAGGAGCACTAGTCAATTTAACCGGCTGGGGTCTAATGGGTTAAGGTCAATGAGCCAGGAGGAAGCAGTGCCCACAGCTTGACACTCAGTGTCTGGTACACCAGATGGTATGATGGCACAGGGTTTCTATTATGCTTTAGATACTGGTTTCTGCTGACTGTCTCAGTAGAAACCAGTAGTGTTCTGATGGTAACATGTCAAAAACTCCTTTTTTGTGAAAATTCAAGTTTTATGTAATACATGTAGATAGTATTTTACATCAAATTTACAATACAGTAGTAACCTGCATTATTTATTTACAATTGCAGCTTTCTGTGTAATCTACATGACTGATGAATGCATTGTTAAGTACAAGTTTACCTTTCACACATGACAGTCTTACCACAAGACAAACTGTGCATTTGATATCAGTGTCTGAGTCAGGGCTAACTGATCTATTCAGCAATTGAACAATACTGTTTAGACATTATTCTGTACAGTGTAACATCGGATATTGTGTACTATCTTAGTTAGTGCCTTAGTGGAGCTAATTGACCATGAATTAGTGGGCTCTTTTAATAGAGGAAGAATCCAAATGCAAAATTAGAGAACATTACTGAAAATGTTTTGTAAAAATAAACAATATGCTTTTTGGTCCATTGGAGGATCTATAGAATGGCTCAATCAAATAGAGATATGTTGTTTCGATAAAATTCCAATGTTGAGCTGCACAAATTGGAACAAATGATTTAAATGATTATTTGTGAAATTGAGACAGATGTCACCAATATGCTATGCAAACTAAACTGGTTAACTTTCAAGAAGAGTAGAAAATGGCAACAAGACTTTCAATCTTTCATAAGATATCTACTTTTCTTTTTGTCATTCTGTGATCATGTTGATTGTTGAACATGCATGAGTATGAGTACTCAGAAAACAAATGTACTCGAGTATGAGTATGATTACATTAGAATGCCTCATGATTATACTGAATGTAGTCATGATTACTTTAATGAATATCCTGTTTCTAACATAAAGGCTATTTTCATGGAATCCCTAGGTGTCACTCGTTTTCAATTGCTGTGTCAGAGTGTTGCTGTCTAGTGTTCTAACTGATTACTGCCAGGTGTTATTATTGTTATTAATCAGATGACTTTCTCCGGTTGGTATGGTTTCTGAATCAAACACAAATATGATGCATTTAAGTATGTCAAATGCCCTGTTTATTTTAAATGTCAAACACATTTGATCAAATACATTACAATAACAACATTTTAAATCCAGGGGGTCATATTCATGAGTATTCAATTCAAATATGCAGTATATAAGACATGGGGTCAAATGCATTTGAAAGTATTTAAATACTTTTTAAAGTATTTGTATTTGATGTTTAGGAATTTAAAGTACAGTATGTGTAGTTAATTACTTTTCTAAAGTATTTTATATTTTCAAGTACTTTCAAATACATTGTCAGTATAAACATTTTGTTTTCACAGTCACATGTAATGCCTGCGAAACTGATTACCTTCCCTGCAACTTCACCCAACAGTGCTAATTACTGATGAAGACAATTAACAGCAGATGTTTCTTATGGCCCTGCAGTGACCACAACTTTTGTTTGCTCAGAGCCAGAGGATGGATTAGCACCTGACAGTGACAATAGGTCAATATCCCATTTGTTCTTTAGCTATTCTGGCTCCCTGGCTGATTTTGAAAGTGAACTGTCACACTTCCTCACAAGATCCTAGCAGTGATTAGTAGTGTCTCTTCTGAGGCATTTTAGTATGGACCTCCTGGCTTAACATAACAAACAACATAGTTTCGCCTTTACCTCTGTAGACAGGTTTCCAGTTTGCACTTAATTAAACACAATAGACAGGGATTTAGCAGCTAACTGCCCAGATCCAGTCATTCACACCATACTGACAGGGCTGGGTCATGGCTTCTAAAACTACAAAGGAAGATGTTAGGGGATACTTATCTCCTCCAGGGCTTCCCAGGGGACTGTCACAATATAACTTTGTACTACCAGTACTATAGTAAGCAGGATGGTCAGGAGATGTGGCTTCTCTGGGGAGAGAAGGTATTAATTAGGCAAATCTGACATAATATTTATTTCACTGAAATGCTCAACAGTAATAGAAAATTAATAGCTCAATTAATATTACATTTATTAGATTACTTTTAATATTGCCATTTCTATCTGTCTAATATATTTGCTTGCAACTGGTCATATGAAAAGAAATGTAATCGTGAGTATGATTACTGTGGTAATGTACTCAAGTATGAGTATGATTACTTTGCTTTGTACTCGAGTAGGATTACTCTAAAAGTACTCCTACTCGAGTACGAGTACAGAGTGTAGCGTTTGCGGGTGTATCCCGCGTTTGGCGCGAGCGGTCGACACGGAGGCATCTAGTGGCGGACTCGGGCACACGTTCACTCACACAGTCTAACACAAACAATATATATATATTTTTTCCACAGTTTATTATCTAAGAAACTAACTAAAATACTTCAGCAACTAAACCAATAAAAATACAAAGTGACGGCACTGACAGCGTGTATTATACGCGGTCATCAATTCATACAGTATTTCAAGTGATTTACCCACGGGTGTTCTGTTTCTCGTGGTGAGCGGTGTGTCGCGGACGACTGCTGACAATATGCGCCAGTAGTCGGTGCAACCAAGGTACTGTGACGTACCGTATGTCACAGGGCGATCTGGAGCGGCGTGTTCCGGGATGAACAGTACCTGTTCTCCCGACAATATGCCCCAGTAGTCTCCCCAATAGGACATACACAGTATATGCTGTGACAGTAAGCCTAGTTGTCACAGCTCTGGAGCGGTGTGTCCCGGGGTGAACAGCATATGTGTTCCCCTGGTAATAAGCCCCAGTAGTCTCCCCGAATAATTAGAAATCCCCCTATTTATACTCCCTAATATCTAGCCTGAGGACAGATGCTAGTCCCAATTATGTCATTTTGTCCAGTGCTGTATACCCCTAGAAATCTTGGCAGGGTGCCAATGAACTATGCACCCCTGCGGATTACCCAAATAGCAGGGTAGGGTTTACCCTTCTTCACCCAGATGGCCCTAGAAATTAGCATATACACTAGCTGGCAGTCAACGACATATTGGCAAGGTGCCAGTTACCTTTTACACACTGGTATAGTATGAAAATACCAGGGTTGGTTCTCTGCCTATGCCAGATGGCCCTAAAATTAACATATAAATTTCATAGGAAACCTTCCGTTGTCTCTTCTCGGAGTAAACAACACCCTCCTTGTATGATTTTAGTAGCCCTACGATTACTCCATTTCTATAGCCAGCACATTCTCCAACTTGCATACAGGTGTTTAACAGTGAACGTTCTATCTTTTAACGTTAATACATGGTATGGCCATGTCAGTGGAACGAATAAAATAAAGCTTGCCCGCATTTTCAGCACAGCTAGAAAGTTGAATGGCAATGAACAGAAACACCCTTTAGGTAAAATGGATGTTTTTAAATATAGCTCCTTTCAAAACCATTATAATATCTAATGTAATACCTTTTGGCAATACTTACCACTTTCACTTACTGAAAAGACACTCCAAATTTAAAACTTGAGACATTATTTGACGTAGTATATAAGATTATTATTTAAAACAACAGGTCAGGTGATATACATGTAATTAATTGTAACAATTATGAAAACATCAAGTCAAGACAATTTGCTAGGGTGTAAGTCCATAACATTGCAGAGGACTACAATTAATTTAGATATAATGTCAATAATACAAAACTATCGTGCATTTCTTTATGAAATCAAAACAAGAAATCATAATCGAAGGCGTTGACCGCTGTTGTGCATCCCGGCGTTATCGGCGAGTTCAAGTTGTGGGCGATATTAGAACACAATTACATATTAATGTTTATAATAATTATGTCTCACGTAAGGTAGTCTTCACTGTTTATGTAATAAAAAAACGGTTATATTACGCACAGCTGAACTGGTATTTTAATGTGGCTCACAACTTAAGAACTGTGCGTGTGAAGTCAGTGATTTGAATGAAGTTAGTAAATACAAATGAAAGTCAGAAAGATCATGCTGACTGCGATTTATTGCGTCCACTTACTTCCAATCGACCAATGGCATTAGTGTATGTCACTGCAAAGATGAACCTTGTTGTGTAATAATGTTACTATGAATGTTAACATATCCATGCTTGAGCTTGGACCAAGGATTTGATCAATGGGTATTTCGTATGCATTTTTTAAACCACCGACACAGATGCTCGGCTGACCCGGCCATGTTGACACAGCGATTGCGGGAAAATTCCAGTAGGTGGCCCCACCAACTGGTAGATTATGACTAGTGCAAATGATACACATAAACAGGATAAATTATATATTGTTGTTTGCATGTATTTCATGCTAAAAAATGCAGTATACACGGCCGTATCCCACATAATTATACTGTCGAAATTTCGTTAAAAAAAAAGTTATTGACGTTGTAAGATGTCGCTGCGCGTAGTCGATCGGATTTAGTCAAATAGACAAAAAATGTATATTGCATGGTGATTTCACCCGTTTAACGAACACAACACTTTTCATATTATCACTGAAACCTCACCTAGCATACCACAGTATGTTGGTATACATAGAGTTGAAAAATCTGACGACACCTAGGAACGATTGAGCAATGACTTTCGAGCGACACATTCCGTGTCGCTTGATAACCAAGTGTCGCTGCATAGTCGGTCAATTGTCGCTCCATATGGTCGCATTCATACAAATATATATATATATATATATATATATATATATATATATATATATATATATATATATATATATATATATATATATATATATATATCCTTAACATCTCTCTCTCTACTCACTCACTCACTCACTCACTCACTCACTCACTCACTCACTCACTCACTCACTCACTCACTCACTCCTCTCTCTCTCTCTAGCTCTCTCTCTCTCTCTCTCTCTCTCTCTCTCTCTCTCTCTCTCTCTCTCTCTCTTCTCTCTCTCTTTCTCTCTCTCTCTCTCTTCTCTCTCTCTCTCTCTCTCTCTCTCTCTCTCTCTCTCTCTCTCTCTCTCTCTCTCTCTCACTCTCTCTCTCTCTCTCTCTCTGTTCTCTCTGTTCTCTCTGTCTATATGTGTGTGTGCGCCTCTCTGACTGTCTGTCTCTCTTTCTATATGTCTGTTTCTTCTTCGCCTCTCCGCCTCCGCCTTTCTACTCCAGTCTCTGTCTTAGGCTCTGGCTTTGTCTCTGTCTGTCTGTCTGTATGTCTGTCTTTCTGTATTTCTGTCTTTCTGTCGTTCTGTCTTTCTGTCTTTCTGTCTTTCTGTCTTTCTGTCTTTCTGTCTTTCTGTCTTTCTGTCTTTCTGTCTTTCTGTCGTTCTGTCTTTCTGTCTTTCTGTCTTTCTGTCTTTCTATCCTTCTGTCTTGCTGTCTGTCTGTCTGTCTGTCTGTCTGTCGGTTTGTTTGTTTGTTTGTTTGTTTATTTGTTTGTTTGTTTTGGATGAAGCATGTGTGGGAGAAATCAGTCCTATTATGATTAATGGCATTTTGTATAAAGTATTATCTTCTCACAAAACAGTGACTAGAAGTAGCGACACTGTGAGCAATTTCTCCCTGGGATGAATGACTAATAGGCTATGAAGTAGTTATTCGCATTTAATCATATTCAGTAGAGATTTTTGCCGTCTCGCGGCACTGTTAGCGTTTTTGTGTTAACGTGCATGAAACTAACGAACCGCACGCCAGTGTCACGTGCATGTGTGCGTACGGGAGAGCATGTATGCCTCCAGTGTATGCGTGTGTCCTTAAACAACACTTTGCTAGCATCCAGTTGGATATCTATAAACATATGTCCATAAGCAATGACATCGCAACATCATGAACAAAATGCAAAACGTTTATAGAAAAATAGTACTTCCATATTTGTCTAACCATTGACATAATTCGCGTCACGAATAATGACGACAATCAAGAAATCAATTCACCTTAAACGCAATGTTGTAGTAGCTTCGACACTTCTCCGGGTTAGCAGAAAATGGCAGCCCGCCTTTGTGAATGGTGATTACCTTTTGTCATTTATTGCATAATATATGAGCGAAATAGTGTTCAAACGATTTCTTTTCATCCATAATTGTATTACTAATATATTCTAAAATGCAATAAGATGCATTTAAATTAATGAACCTATTTATGCTGAACTATACTTAGAATTCAAAGACTATACTTTTATAACTTTTTCTATAAGACGTGACTAAACTATTTCACGTGAGAGTAATGCTGCATCTATCAATTTAAAAGTAAACATCACTTATCATTATAACTACATCCATTTAAAGCGAGTTCATAGACCGGAATAATTTCGTGTTTTTAGTGGAAATTACATATCGTTTCTGTATTAACCAGCGATGTTGTGTATCTTGCTTTTTCGGGCATAAATGGCCTAGTCGGCTGGCACACCGTCAGTAGCTGGTGTACTAAGCGTTGAATACACATATCGATATTGCGAAGTGAAGATTGCGACGGTAGGGCACAGTTTATTAATAATTATATGTATAATAACACCATATTTGTTTGACAATAATAATAGTAATAACGACTTGTTGTGCGCCAATATCCTCGAAGTTCAAGCTCAGTGGTGTAAAATGTCACAACATAATTCATTTTATATCTTATTTTTGATTACTCATATGTAATAGTAGACGGGGTTACAGTTTTGTTTACATGATGCAGAAATAACATGAAAATATGCCATGCCAATGCAATTTTAATTGTGTTGAAATTAGACAAGGAACATTCACATGTACACACATTCATTCACTCATTTACTCATTCACCCACTCACTCACTCACTCACTCACTCACTCACTCACTCACTCACTCACTCACTCACTCACTCACTCACTCACTCACTCACTCACTCACTCACTCGTCATGAACAATGGTGTGCAATCAGCATTTTTCGATTCACATGTAGGATTGAGACAAGGAAAATATTTATCACCACTTTTGTTTGCATTACATCTCAATTATATGGAAACATTCTTCCCAGTACTGAAATGGAATACACTAAAACTTATTGACAAACAGTATAATGACAGCAATGATGGTATTAACGGAATGCTAAATCTGTTTGTTCTCCTGTATGCAGATGACATTGTTATAATGGCTGAAATTGAGCATGACATGCAGAGGAATCTTGATATACTGAATGAATACTGTATCTGTAACAAACTGAACGTTAAAATCAGTAAAACAAAAATTATGGTCTTCGCCAGGTCAAAGACAAAGATACGTAATATACGTACATTTACATTTGGTAATACGGATCTTGATCAAGTGGATGATTACACATATCTGGGTATTTGCTATAATTGGATTGGATCCTTTATTAAAGCTAAAAAGTTGCTGCATGACAAAGCTTCAAAGGCTATATATTCACTCATACAAAAAAGGCAGAAGACTAAATCTACCAACCGATGTTATGCTTAAGTTGTTTGACATGTGTGTAGAACCAATCTTATTGTACGGTTGTGAAGTGTGGGAATATGAACATATTGATATCCTGGAGAAAGTGCATGCTAAAATTTGTAAATTAAGTTTTGGACTATCTACATTTCCCCATAATATGCCAATATATGGAGAGCTAGGCAGATACCCACTGTCGATTACCATAAAGTAGAGAATGGTTTGTTATTGGATAAAACTATTAAAAAGCAGCAAGGAAAAACCTAATAAGGTCATGTACATAATCTTATATAATATTTATTGTAAAGATGTACACCTCTCACCCTGGATTAAATATATCAGTAACATCTTTCAAACAAATGGCATTAATTATATATGGTTATTGCAAGATTATAACACTGATGCCAAGAGTATAAAAAATATGAATGTGATCAATTTAAGCAACTATGGCACAGTAGAATTACAAATGATAATAATGTGGTGTATCAACTATTTAAGATATCGCATTGTAAACAAATATACATATCGAACTCCTTCCTGAACACTTAAAATAAGAATTATTCCATTTCAGAATAGGTACACATAAATTACCTGTTAATAACCGAAAAAACTCCAATGTGCTCAGGAATGAAAGACTTTGCACGATTAGTGACGAAAGTGTATTAGGTGATGAAATTCACTTTTTATACGAATATGCAATGTTGGATGACCTGATAACTAAATATATATCTTCATGTAATGACCCGACACCTAGTGTGTTATTCATGAACCTGTATAAATGTAATTTTACACGGATAGTAGTATAGGTGGGTAATTATTATCCAGTTGTAATTATTGATATGTAGTGTTATGCATGTTCTATATATGTATTTGTAAAACTGTGATCCTCTATGTACCAGGATATGTGGTTAGAGTGAATACAAATAAATTAAACAAATTAAATGCAATTTAGGCTTTTCTACTCATGAGGGGAGGCCCAGGGAAACTCCTTTTAAGAGCCTTGTATTAAACGTATGATGGTGAAACTACATTTTTCTGAGACCCAAGATGACAGAGAATTGCAACGTGTTAATTGTAAAATTTGAGGTGAGTTATTGAATTTTTATGAGTGAATATGCGATATGTTCGGATAATTATATTTTCGTAGCAAGTTGAGGAAGTTTTCTGAAGTTTGGTTAGTTGTTAGATGAATAAGAAGATCCTGAAAATTACATTCAAATCGCATGTAGTGTTCAAGATTGCGCTGACGGAATGACGGCCATCTTGGAGTAATCTAATGTTTAATCTAACTGCATCTTTGAACGTGATAATATTTCAAAAAGCTATTTAGGTGTGAATAAATATCTAAATGTAAAATATTTCAAATGAGGTTAATATTTCAAATATATATGTTTATTTGAGCATCCTATCACTAAGTATTGGCATAGTGAGATTTCCTATGCTTATAGAGACTGGTTAGTTTTAAATTTATTTACACAGAAATATCGCTAAGAGACATGTCAAGGTTGACAAACAGACCTGCTATAGAAATATGTACTATATGTAATACTGCTAATAAAGCATGTAAAGGTTACTGAAACCTGTCGCAAAACGCTATTTGTACTGAGCCAGTTAACTTGTATAAATACTTACATAACATACGTTACTGAAAAGTCTCACAAGAAAATTGTAAATTTGTAAAGAGCACATTTGCTTCCATCGTGAGTGCAGAACAATATACTGAGCCCTGAAGACAGTTGCTAAGGTTGCTAAACGTCCGACAAATAATCCGGAACATTTACCAAATAATATAGGTAATATTGGATATAAAGTGTTATTTCAAAGTCATACCTATCTCAATGTCACACTATATGGAGGTCAAAAATAGTTTTTACAAATATGTTTGATAAACTATAAGGTTAAAGCAGTTGGCAACTGCATTTCTGTTGAGTGATCCAGACCCGGTATGAACGTACACTACACAGCAGGCTGTGCAGTGGTCACAAATTTGGTATCATTTTCTGAAAGTTAAAATTGCCATATGTTTTGATTGCATGAAAATATTAAAATTATGTAAATGGTATCTTGTTACCTATTACACATACAATCTACATGCAGAATCATAACTATGGTAAATCTATTTTGTATTTTTGCAGGTCAATATCCTTACTTAATGCGAATGAATCTATATATACTGAAATAAATCAAAGGCGCGATGTGTGAATACCTGAATCGGCTGTAGCATATTACTGCCGCGTTTTTACTGAAATTACTTGCCATTAGGCATTACTCTAGTAAGCGGTTGTTATAAATACGTGTATGTATTACCTAACACACGGTTTGTGTTACCTAACACACATGACATTGTTGTGTACACAGCTGATGCAAATAAACCGCAAACGAACGACAATTTTGCCGGTTACCCTATAAGAAAGAGCGTAGACTGCCGTAATTCACCGACAGTTGTGTCGAATACCCTATGTCATGAAAATGAGACCAGACTGCCGTAGACCACCGACCATTTTGTCGAATAAGGCCTGTATGTGGGTCACGATGAATGGCGAGACTGCGTGCGTTTGGAGCTGAGTGGGGACTGGACACAAGAATATTATTCTAACTAGGGATGGAAGCTGATGAATATTAGGAAAATCTGGTCAACATTATCTTGCGGTATACCTTTCTTATCTTAAATGTCCGATTTAATATTAAGTTTATCACACTGTCATAGACATAATAACGATTTACAGTGTACAGACAGTATACACGATTTTAGGCCGTATGTGTCTTTTACGGGTTTTGCATTTTACATTGTTTTGCGTTGTGGTTTCACGACAGTTCAATAAGCACTTATATCTGACAAGTTGTCTACATGCACATAGTCATAACACATGTATACATTTGCCCTAAAACAGGTTGTACTGCGCAAAAGATGACATTCTTCGTTACTTGTCAAGATCGCCAAACGCCGATGCCATTGCAACCACCATAATAATCGATTAAAATGCATGATTTCCGTGATCATTGTTGCCGGCAAAGTGTTCCACTTCTTCTGCCTGTAATTATAATTCGGACAATATAACTGTAATTTGGGGACAGTCCAATTATTACAACCAAAAACAAAACAAATGTTAACATGGAGAATATGGAAGTGCCCCCAACCTCGATTTCGAGCGCGAGACTTACATACATGGCCTATACCCTATGTGAAGGAGGCTAGACTGCCGTATTCTACAGACAATTGTATTGACCAATCTATGAAAGGAATACTGATCTGTCGTACTTGACCGACAATAATTGTATCGAATACTCTATGAGAAGGAGGCTAGACTGCCGTAGCAGGCGGGCAGTATTGGTCGGTATTTCCCTCTTTCTGTTGCAAAATCTATTGCAACTGCGCTAGTGACTAGAAGACTAGACTGTTGTAATTTTGTCTTTTTCAAAACATCACAAAATTATTCCCTGTTCAAAATTGCTTAGCAAGGGTTCTAACTGGATCTCCATGTTTTACGCCTTCTATGTCTCTTCTAAATTATCTTAATTTGGTTCCTGTTCGATATAGTATCATTTTAAGATATCTGCTGTGGGAGGCACTTACCTGAAAGCTGCCACAGTATTTATTCCTGTAAGAAAACCTGTCCAGCAACGATCATCTAGTTGTGATTAACTTGTTGTTCGTAAAGTGAATACTACCAACCATTGGGACTAAGATTTGTTCTGTAGCTGCACCTACTCTTTGGAATCTGTTCCCTTCTAGAGTTACATCAGTTGAAAATATTGCAAGATTCCGCCGTCATTTAAATACACACCTTTACAAACATACCTATGCGTCACGACTCCCTCGCGTATCAATCAATCTATTGCAAAAGCTAGATTTATGTAATTACTCTGATAAAGATTAACTCTTTTATACTGATGCACCTCTAAGCTTGGTTTCTAAGGATTTAGTTGCGCAATATAAGTTATATAATTATTGTTTTTATTACTATTTTCATCGTTTTCTCAGTAAAAGAGCATCGTGTTGTGTACCACAACTCATTGCAAACTGTGTACAATACTACTATTAATCAGGCGGTGAACGCCATGAAATTGTTCTCATGTGCTGTCTAAGCATAGCCAATGTGGTTCGTCTCCTTTTCTTTCCTGTACATCACTGTTGAATATACTGATAGTTGATGTCGAGTTGTTTCCCTGTCTTTGTTGACTTGATCTACTGTCTACACCCACCGTTTCTACTTACACCTGTTTTTCACACCCGTTGTCATCTGTTTTCTGAATGCAACCGATTTTGTTGGTCTCATCAACTCTCCGTGTACATCAGTGTTGAGTGTGAAATTACCCTTCGTCATTGATTTATTGTTGTTTTTGTCCTCACGTCTCTTGGACGACTATCTCAACTAATGGCCTTCACTTTATTCTGCCTTCCGCTCCCATCATCCACTGCTCTGCTAATCCCCTAAATTCCCCTGACGTAATCTACATAGTCCCTTCTCCTTCACAAATCCATTTTCCACGTTTCTACTCTCTCAGCCAACAATTCGTCGGCCGTTTATTGCACTTGATACACTTGTAAGACATGTTTCGCTTCATGTATGTTTTATAGAAACGATGCAAGTGAACAAGTACGTTGCTGTGTTCATCCTGCTGCTGTTGTTGCCCAACACCACAGCTGAGGCTGACCCTCTGCCTGGTAATTGCAACACACTATAACGATTTACCGTGTCAGGGTATATAAAAGCACACACGCTAGTTTACCTTACATGTATGAAAACATGCATACATACATACTATATATCATATATATATATATATATATATATATATATATATATATATATATATATATATATATATATATATATATTGCATACACTAACTCACACATGACACACGGCACATGATTCAGTTCGTATTGTGTTTCGCGGTCAAACAAAAAACACTTCTTCAGTTACTTCGGTAGCTTAAACATATATTTGAAATACTGAATATTATTAAATGACGACCGGTGCCGGAGTCAATATGGTATGTCCCTTACAGTGAGGGTAAATAAATAATCTCCCAATTATCTCGGTGTTATAGCCTACTGCAAGTTGGGTAAGAAGAGTGGGCGAGGTACAAATTACTACATGCGATGGTACTACAACATGGGCAAGAGACGCTGCATGCCATTCCTATATGGCGGCATAGGAGGCAATGCGAACAACTTCATTGAAGCCTATTGCAAAATAAAGTGTGAAGTAAGTGTGCTATCGTGCACAGTTATGTGTGTTTGTATGTATATATGTGTGTATGTGTGTGTTTGTGTGTGTGTTTGTCTATGTGTTAGTGTGTGTACATATGTGTGTGTGTATGTGTGTGTTTGTGCACATGTGTATAGGTATGTGCACATGCGTATGGGTATGTGTGTATGTGTGTGCGTGTGCGTGTGGGTGTGCGTGCGCGTGCGCGCGGGCGCGTGTGCATGTGTTTGGGCGTGTGTGAGTGAATGTGAACATGTGTGTATGTGTGTTGTGAGTGAATGTTTGTTTCTATGCTAACGTTTTTAATGAGCATGCATGTGTGTCTGCGTAACCATGTGTGTATGGATGTGTATACGTGTATATACATGTGCCTATGTATGCGTGCGTGGCAGATTGAATGACTGAGTGAATGTACGCGTGTGAGTGTGTGCGGGTGTGTATATTTCGTTATCATCTTTTAATTTTTCTGAGTGCAGTGGCAATGTGTTTAGAACATCAGGTTCTTAGTTCAGTCAACCCGGTTTCGCTTCCTGTGTTACAATTTCGTTCCCTCTGCGCAACTCCATTTCATACCCCTCTATGACGGAAAACCTGACGATAGACATTATATACCGTTTATTATTAATAGTGTTACTATTACTACTATCATGTATCCGCCGCGGCATATATTGATAATCGATGTTTTTATTTTCAGGGGGTCGAGCCCTAATTCCTCCATGACTGTGGCATGAACGGACTTTCCGAAGACGATCAGCAAATGTTGTTTCTTTGATACACCTGCACCTGAATCCACCAAATAGTAATTGTATTACTTGTGGATATAGAATAAAACACACTACATTTGACTTCGTCTTAATCTTCAGTTCGGCATCTATCTGTGAGGCGTTGCTGCACCAGATACCCTGCTCATTACATTAGTCTTCTCACTGCTGTCCCGGATGCCCTGCCCTATCTATTAGTCTTCTCTGTGCTGCCCCGGATACGCTGTCCTGTCCCAAGTCTTCTCTCTGCTGTCCAGGATGATTTCCCCTGTCCCCAGCCTTGTCTCTGCTGACCCGGATGCCCTGCCCTGTCCACAATCTTCTCTCTGCTGCCTCGGATACCCTGCCCTGTCTCCAGTCTTCTCTCTGCTGCCTCGGATACCCTGCCCTGTCCCCAGTCTTCTCTCTGCTGCCTCGGATACCCTGCCCTGTCCCAAGTCTTCTCTCTGCTGTCTCGGATACCCTGCCCTGTCCCCAGTCTTCTCTCTGCTGCCTCGGATACCCTGCCCTGTCCCCAGTCTTCTCTCTGCTGCCTCGGATACCCTGCCCTGTCCCAAGTCTTCTCTCTGCTGCCTCCGATACCCTGCCCTGTCCCTAGTCTTCTCTCTGCTGCCTCGGATACCCTGCCCTGTCCCAAGTCTTCTCTCTGCTGCCTCGGATACCCTGCCCTGTCCCCAGTCTTCTCTCTGCTGCCTCGGATACTCTGCCCTGTCCCAAATCTTCTCTATTCTGCCTCGGATACCCTGCCCTGTCCCCAGTCTTCTCTCTGCTGCCTCGGATACCCTGCCCTGTCCCCAGTCTTCTCTCTGCTGCCTCGGATACCCTGCCCTGTCCCCAGTCTTCTCTCTGCTGCCTCGGATACCCTGCCCTGTCCCCAGTCTTCTCTCTGCTGCCTCGGATACCCTGCCCTGTCCCTAGTCTTCTCTCTGCTGCCTCGGATACCCTGCCCTGTCCCTAGTCTTCTCTCTGCTGCCTCGGATACCCTGCCCTGTCCCCAGTCTTCTCTCTGCTGCCTCGGATACCCTGCCCTGTCCCCAGTCTTCTCTCTGCTGCCTCGGATACCCTGCCCTGTCCCTAGTCTTCTCTCTGCTGCCTCGGATACCCTGCCATGTCCCTAGTCTTCTCTCTGCTGCCTCGGATACCCTGCCCTGTCCCTAGTCTTCTCTCTGCTGTCTCGGATACCCTGCCCTGTCCCTAGTTTTCTCTCTGCTGCCTCGGATACCCTGCCATGTCCCTAGTCTTCTCTCTGCTGCCTCGGATACCATGCCCTGTCCCTAGTCTTCTCTCTGCTGCCTCGGATACCCTGCCCTGTCCCTAGTCTTCTCTCTGCTGCCTCGGATACCCTGCCCTGTCCCAAGTCTTCTCTCTGCTGCCTCGGATACCCTGCCCTGTCCCAAGTCTTCTCTCTGCTGCCTCGGATACCCTGCCCTGTCCCAAGTCTTCTCTCTGCTGCCTCGGATACCCTGCCCTGTCCCCTGTCTTCTCTCTGCTGCCTCGGATACCATGCCCTGTCCCTAGTCTTCTCTCTGCTGCCTCGGATACCCTGCCCTGTCCCTAGTCTTCTCTCTGCTGTCTCGGATACCCTGCCCTGTCCCTAGTCTTCTCTCTGCTGCCTCGGATACCCTGCCATGTCCCCAGTCTTCTCTCTGCTGCCTCGGATACCCTGCCCTGTCCCCAGTCTTCTCTCTGCTGCCTCGGATACCCTGCCCTGTCCCTAGTCTTCTCTCTGCTGCCTCGGATACCATGCCCTGTCCCCAGTCTTCTCTCTGCTGCCTCGGATACCCTGCCCTGTCCCCTGTCTTCTCTCTGCTGCCTCGGATACCCTGCCCTGTCCCTAGTCTTCTCTCTGCTGCCTCTGATACCCTGCCCTGTCCCCAGTCTTCTCTCTGCTGCCTCGGATACCCTGCCCTGTCCCCTGTCTTCTCTCTGCTGCCTCGGATACCCTGCCCTGTCCCCTGTCTTCTCTCTGCTGCCTCGGATACCCTGCCCTGTCCCCTGTCTTCTCTCTGCTGCCTCGGATACCCTGCCCTGTCCCCTGTCTTCTCTCTGCTGCCTCGGATACCCTGCCCTGTCCCCAGTCTTCTCTCTGCTGCCTCCGATACCCTGCCCTGTCCCCGTCTTCTCTCTGCTGCCTCGGATACCCTGCCATGTCCCCAGTCTTCTCTCTGCTGCCTCGGATACCCTGCCCTGTCCCTAGTCTTCTCTCTGCTGCCTCCGATACCCTGCCCTGTCCCCAGTCTTCTCTCTGCTGCCTCGGATACCCTGCCATGTCCCCAGTCTTCTCTCTGCTGCCTCGGATACCCTGCCCTGTCCCTAGTCTTCTCTCTGCTGCCTCGGATACCCTGCCCTGTCCCTAGTCTTCTCTCTGCTGCCTCGGATACCCTGCCCTGTCCCCTGTCTTCTCTCTGCTGCCTCGGATACCCTGCCCTGTCCCCTGTCTTCTCTCTGCTGCCTCGGATACCCTGCCCTGTCCCTAGTCTTCTCTCTGCTGCCTCGGATACCCTGCCCTGTCCCTAGTCTTCTCTCTGCTGCCTCGGATACCCTGCCCTGTCCCCTGTCTTCTCTCTGCTGCCTCGGATACCCTGCCCTGTCCCCTGTCTTCTCTCTGCTGCCTCGGATACTCTGCCCTGTCCCCTGTCTTCTCTCTGCTGCCTCGGATACCCTGCCCTGTCCCTAGTCTTCTCTCTGCTGCCTCGGATACCCTGCCCTGTCCCTAGTCTTCTCTCTGCTGCCTCCGATACCCTGCCCTGTCCCTAGTCTTCTCTCTGCTGCCTCGGATACCCTGCCCTGTCCTCTCAGTCTTCTCTCTCTGCTGCCTCGGATACCCTGCCCTGTCCCTAGTCTTCTCTCTACTGCCTCCGATACCCTGCCCTGTCCCTAGTCTTTTCTCTGCTGCCTCGGATACCCTGCCCTGTCCCAAGTCTTCTCTCTGCTGCCTCGGATACCCTGCCCTGTCCACAGTCTTCTCTCTGCTGCCTCCGATACCCTGCCCTGTCCCCAGTCTTCTCTCTGCTGCCTCGGATACCCTCCCTGTCCCCAGTCTTCTCTCTGCTGCCTCGGATACCCTGCCCTGTCCCAAGTCTTCTCTCTGCTGCCTCGGATACCCTGCCCTGTCCCTAGTCTTCTCTCTGCTGCCTCGGATACCCTGCCCTGTCCCTAGTCTTTTCTCTGCTGCCTCGGATACCCTGCCCTGTCCCAAGTCTTCTCTCTGCTGCCTCGGATACCCTGCCCTGTCCCAGTCTTCTCTCTGCTGCCTCGGATACCCTGCCCTGTCCCCAGTCTTCTCTCTGCTGCCTCGGATACCCTGCCCTGTCCCAAGTCTTCTCTCTGCTGCCTCGGATACCCTGCCCTGTCCCCAGTCTTCTCTCTGCTGCCTCGGATACCCTGCCCTGTCCCTAGTCTTCTCTCTGCTGCCTCGGATACCCTGCCCTGTCCCCAGTCTTCTCTCTGCTGCCTCGGATACCCTGCCCTGTCCCCAGTCTTCTCTCTGCTGCCTCGGATACCCTGCCCTGTCCCCAGTCTTCTCTCTGCTGCCTCGGATACCCTGCCCTGTCCCAAGTCTTCTCTCTGCTGCCTCGGATACCCTGCCCTGTCCCAAGTCTTCTCTCTGCTGCCTCGGATACCCTGCCCTGTCCCAAGTCTTCTCTCTGCTGCCTCGGATACCCTGCCCTGTCCCCAGTCTTCTCTCTGCTGCCTCGGATACCCTACCCTGTCCCCAGTCTTCTCTCTGCTGCCTCGGATACCCTGCCCTGTCCCAAGTCTTCTCTCTGCTGCCTCGGATACCCTGCCCTGTCCCTAGTCTTCTCTCTGCTGCCTCGGATACCCTGCCCTGTCCCCAGTCTTCTCTCGGCTTCCACGTTATTGTTTTCCAGCCAGTTGCTGATGTCCTGCTCCCGTCTTCTTCTTGGTCCTCTCTTTCCTCTAGTTCTCTCCAACTTGGCATCTAGGTTATTTTTTAGCATTACAGAACGATAATAAACATTGGGTTTTATGTGTATTTGCGCAAACTGGACTAAGGCATCCGGTCGGTTTCTTTCGCAGAATATTACCGATATTGTGTACAATGTGCTGCTTAAGAAGACGTTGATCAACTCTTGTACATGTTGTAGTCATGTATCCACCACGCTAGTTGGACTACTTGTACAAAAATAACGAATCTTAAAGAAATGTAATTGGTTTAAAATAGCAGTATAACATAATGCCAGGGAGTAAAAACGGTTCAATATAAACGCACAAGCGAGTAACACAATAGTTCAATTTGTTTACATAATTGAACGAAACTCACTGTAAGTATAGCAATTTACGTGCATCTAAAGGGTAAATCATTGCATTAGTTAGATGCATCAATTTGGCCTTCTTACACAATGAGATGGGTCACAATAAGTGTAGTAGAGAGAATAGTAATACGTCAGTTTGATTTAGGTCTAATATAATTGAACGACCGTCGTTGTATACTGCAATTTAAATATGTTAAAGGGAGACTCATTTATCCACCACGAGGTATGAAGTAGACGTCTCTGAACAAGTTTTTAAGTAGCAAAATTATATTAATTTGGCACTCTAACGTAATTGTTTGAAGCATGAATAGGTCGACGCAAGGGCAGTAGTCGCAATGTAATTGATAAAGTGTGTTACGTATATTAACAATGAATTTATGTAGACGATGACGGTACCGAGAATAGTGAGGTTTCGAAGCTGTTTTACTTCAATCCGCCATCATTTTCGTCCCGTCTGCATATGTGTTTAATCGATGCAGAATCCGGTCATTATTCATTAATGTACTTCTAAATATATACACGCTCACCCTGTCAAGTTTGTTTTTAATCCATTCGATCTTCCTCGCATTCTTCTTCATGACACGGCCTCTATCTCTCTCTCTCTCACACACACACTCTCTCTCTCTCTCTCTCTTTCACTCTCTCTCTCTTCTCACTTCACTCACTCACTCACTCACTCACTCACTCACTCACTCACTCACTCACTCACTCACTCACTCACACAATCACTCAATCACTTAACACTCACTCACTCACTCCCTCACTCACTCACTTACTCACCCACAAATAATAATAATAATATATTTTATTTAATATAGCGCCACATCCAATTTCAAATTGTTCGTGGCGCTTTACATATATTAACATCTAAAAATACAAATAGACACCACAAGAAAAACACATAAATATACTAATGACATAATACACTAATTATAAAAAACTAACTAACTAACAAACTAACTCACTCACTCACTCACTCACCCACTCACACACTCACTCACACACTCTCTGTTCCTTTTCTCTCTGTTGTCTCCTTCTCCGTCTCCGTCCCCGTCTGTCTGTCTGTCTGCCTGCCTGCCTGTCTGTCTGTCTGTCTGTGTGTCTGTGTGTGTGTCTGTCTGTCTGTCTGTCTGTCTGTCTCTCTGTCTGTGTGTCTGTCTGTCTACCTGCCTGCCTGTCTGTCTGTCTGTCTGTCTACCTGCCTGCCTGTCTGTCTGTCTGTATGTCTGTCTGTCTGTGTGTCTGTGTGTCTGTGTGTCTGTGTGTCTGTGTGTCTGTCTGTCTGTCTGTCTGTCTGTCTGTCTGTCTGTCTGTATCTCTACCCTAACGTCGGTTATATCGCCAGCCCTTTAATTCGCCAGTCTGAGGCTGACAAGTGCTGCCATCTCACGGAGTCAGGTTAATTGAGGCTAATACGAACCGCAGAACCAGGCGGCGCTGTAGGTAATGTCTCAGCAAACACGTTACGATTGATGATTTCGTTCGGAACCTTCGTCCACTATACCTTTGTCCTTAGGGGCCCGTGATGTGATTGCAAACACATCGGGAACCACATCGGAGACAAAGGTCACTCTTGCTGACTCCAGTCTCTCAAATCCGTAGGTGTAGCTTCACACACGTCTACACAAGTCAGGTCATTCGACTTTTTTGGTGACTTCAGTGTTGTCTCTGTTCTCAGTCGTGCCAGTGTCGCCTAAGTTACTAGTGGTAACAGTTGTGTCAATGATCTCAGCGTTCCACTTGTTTCTATGGTGGGAGTATTGGAAGTCATATCAGTCAAGTCTCAGTCATGGCTGTCATGACATTAGTTGGGTCAGTGGTTTCAGTGATGACAGTACCAGTAGTTGTGTCGCTACACACATGCTCACACATGCACGCGCACGCGCACGCGCACGAGCACGAGCACGCGCACCCATCGTGGCACTTTTTGCTGTCTCCAGATTTGCCTAGTTGTTTTGGGCTATCTTCGGCCATATGGTGCCATTTCTCCAGTACTCGCTTAGTTCGTTTCTTGATATATCTCCTACTCAATTAATGTGTTAAAGTAGACACGTGACCCCGTTGGCACGTAAGTGGTGTGTTTACCCCCGTATAGTACTCTCACGACACCTCGAACTGTGTCAAGGTAATTTCAGTAAACAGGTTAATGGAGATATATGGCAACTGCTCTGGGTTGTGATAAAACATGATCCACTTGGACCGCGCCACTAGTTTGATTTATAACTTCGTTCTGTACATTTATGTACAAACGTTTATCTAGCTTGATACGTTGAATGGGAACGTACACAACACCGTCAGAATGGAGATCCAAGATAATATATATATATATATATATATATATATATATATATATATATATATATATATATATATATATTTTATATATATATATATATATATATATATATATATATATATATATATATATATATATTATAATTAATCTACACTAGCTTACCGGTCAAACGATTTAAATATTTTCAATTTATAATATAGTTTTACCGTAGTATGCTATAAGATAAATATTTTTAAAACTATGATGCAAGAGCGCCGAAAATGTCACACATATATTACAGATATCCATCTATACACGCGCACCAGGTACGAAAGGAGGGAGTATATTAGGATTGCACCCTCTTTCTATCACCGTTGCCTCTACCGGCAGATGTTAGCAGTGATCCAAAATAGTCAACATTCTTCAAGGCAGTCTCAGATGCAAATATGTTGTGCGTGTTAGAGAGTGGTTTTTTATTACCTTAGTGGTGTCGTGGCGGAATTGTTCTCTTTCACTCACTCACTCACTCACTCACTCACTCACTCACTCACTCACTCACTCACTCACTCACACACACACACACAAACACACACTCCACACACACACACACACACACACACACACACACTCATCAACATACACACACTCATTCACTCACTCACTCACTCACTCATTCACACACACACACACACACACATATATATATATATATATATATATATATATATATATATATATATACACCCATAAAAAACCACTCACTCATTCACGCACACATACATACACACATACATACACACACACCCACACTCACTCACTCTCATTCTCACTCAATCTCACTCTCACTCGCACTCGCACTCACTCTCACTCTCACTCACACACACACACACACACACACACACACACACACACACACACACACACACACACACACACACACACACACACACACACACACACATACATACATACATACACACATACACACATACACACATACACTTTCTCACAAACACACTCACTCACCCACACTTACACACATTCACACACATTTTCACACATACACATTCACATACACCCATACATACACATGCACTCACATACACATACGTGTTGCGTAGTAACTCGCATGTGACCAAGGTGTTAACTGCTTAAGAACAAATAAAATGATAATAAAAAATAAAGAACAATATAATTGGGCAGGCTACAGTCCAACGATTGCCCATAAGTTTGGGTGGAGCAGAATACTCTGAACAGAATGTTCTTTCTCAACGAAACCTTGTCGAAATAATGTCGGATGACTCTGCACATAGCAAGTGTGCAATCCACCTGATTGTCAACTGTAGTAGTGCTACAAACAGCTGTGTCTAGAGAATCTGTTCAGGTCATCTTCTATGTTAACGTTGCCGATTTTCCCCTGCAAGTGTTTGATCATAATCCTCCTATCATATGGCCAGCAGTGTTGAACTTTGCGTGCTTTCTTCAACGTTCTTGCTAGATATAGTAGCCTGGATATTGCCTTAGTGAGGTCCTCTGCGATATACACATTCGGGTGCTTTTCTCGGAGAAACTTCCATGCTTTGATGAAGGTTGTTTTCGATTTATAATCTTTGAACTGGATTATGATTTGTCGCGCACGATTTTTTTGGTCAAAGAGTGTCGGGGTCCTACGCGGTGAATAAAATTGATATTGTTGATATTCAAATCATGTCGTCTATCAGGTTGGTTACAATCCGATCAAGGTCTTCGGCATCGTGTTCCTTAATGCCAGTCACTTGAACTGAGGACCGTCTACTGTACTGTTCCATGTGATCTAAGTGGGCATCAACTCGTTCACATGCTCCTCCAGCTGCTTGATTTGTTCATCCTTGTCACGCACCGACTTGTCCATAGCGTTCAGTCGTGCAGCGATGATCTCCTTTAGGACTGTTCCCTTTTTGCCAAGCCTGTAGAGGTTTTAATTTGTGCTGCTATAAGCGACCTTCTCTCATCACTGGGACTGACTACGTCAAATGACAACTGACGTATTCAACATTCCTGTCAGACTACTCTGATGAAGGTCAGAACGATTTATCCTCCATTAGACAAAAGTTACATAACTGACTTTCGAATATCACCACAAATGAAATGAGAAAGTGTCAAGACAGCAATGTCATATTCAGCTGTACCAGTTTAGGAGAATGAACTTCAAAAAGGCGACGACGCTGCAGCCGTGTGCCTGTACGTATATGTGTGCGTATGAGGGTGAATTTGCGTGAACAAGTTACCTAGGTATGCGAGGGTGTTTGTATGTGTGAGTGCTTCGTTCATGGCTTCAACTAGAAGATATTGGTCGGCAGAAGTACCCGTACAGGCCTAACAGTTACGTTCTTAGGTATTTTCTCAAATACCGCAGCATTCAATCGTCAGGAATGTTCACACCCTTTCATTCAAACATTTGAGTGAACTGAAGCAACGCAGAGAGAACAAACTTGCGCAACGTTCGTCACCGCTGCACACGATTGGAACCAATGATCTCTTACGCGAGAGTCCAATGCTTTAATCACTGCGCCACTGCGACACCGCGCCAAGGCATGACACATACAGGCATACCGCAGGCATACATCTAAGAAGGTGATCCAGTTAACCTGCTTAACTAATTGATTATTAATACTTTAGCAAGACGTAAACACTTAATAAACAACTGACGAAAACTAAAACGAATGCGTTGTTGTCAGGGGGTGTCTGACGGGGGCTGAGTTTAAATTATTGCTCAAACAGTTATTTACAGACGCATTTCCCAGACGATTGAGCTCAAATCGCGCCAGCTTCAGTAAACCCGCTGTTGGGTTGCAGTTAGTAGTCATTCATTATTTTTATAAACAGGCGAGAAAAAGCCGGCGTCCATGCCCCTCTTGACATTTACGACGTGTATTTAACACACACAGAATCATGAGACAGATGTGTCTCAAACACGTGGCATTGTTAAAAGTGCGTTTTCTCTACAATAATCACGATGATGTCTATATTGTGTACCCGACGAATCCTGTGTTTGGTGAAGACCTCAGCATGCTGTCTCCAAATTTGCCTAGCTGTCTTCGGCTATCCTCGGCCAGATAGTACCCTTTCTATAGTACTCGCCTAGTTCGTTTCTTGATGTATCTCCTACTCAATTAATGTGTTGACCGTTGACGCTGAAGTGGAGACGTTACCCCATTGGCACGGACATTGTGTTTTTACCCCTATAGTACTCCCACGACCCCTCGAACTGTGTCAAGGTAATTTCGGTAAAGAGGTTAAAGAAGATTGAATAGAGTTGCTCCGGGTTCTGCTCAAACATTATCTACTGGGATCGCGCCACTAGTTTGATTTATAACTTTGTTCTGTACTTTGTGTACCGGCGTTTAACAAACCTGCCAAATTCAATGGGAACGCACGACGCAGAATGGAAAAAACAAATTATAAATATATAAATATGTAAATGTGTAAATGTGCAAATGTGCGAATGTGCGAATACGCGAACACGCGAACACGCGAACACGCAAACACGCAAACACGCAAACACGCAAACACGCAAACACGCAAACACGCAAACACATAAATACATAAATACACAAATACACTAATACACAAATACACAAATACACAAATACATAAATACATATATATATATATATATATATATATATATATATATATATATATATATATATATATATATATAGACACATATTAATAAATAATGAATTTAAATAATAGGCTAGTGGAAATAATTAAACGTATAAAAGGGCTATCATTGCAATTCAAAAGAAACCTGAGCTACACATAAAAACGTACGTAACATATAATAATAAATAAGATGTCAAAAAAGCATTAATTAATAAATAAATACACATTAGACAGAGAGAGAGAGAGAGAGAGAGAGAGAGAGAGAGAGAGAGAGAGAGAGAGAGAGAGGAGAGAGAGAGAGAGAGAGAGAGAGAGAGAGAGAGAGAGAGGAGAGAGAGAGAGAGAGAGAGAGAGAGAGAGAGAGGAGAGGGAGAGAGAGACAGAGGGAGAGGAGAGAGAGAGAGAGAGAGAGAGAGAGAGAGAGAGAGAGAGAGAGAGAGAGAGAGAGAGAGAGAGAGAGAGAGAGGAGAGGGAGAGGGAGAGGGAGAGAGAGAGAGAGAGAGAGAGAGAGAGAGAGAGAGAGAGAGAGAGAGAGAGAGAGGGAGAGAGAGAGGGAGAGAGAGAGAGAGAGAGAGAGAGAGAGAGAGAGAGAGAGAGAGAGAGAGGGAGAGGAGAGGGAGAGGGAGAGGGAGAGAGAGAGAGAGAGAGAGAGAGAGAGAGAGAGAGAGAGAGAGAGAGAGAGAGAGAGAGAGAGAGAGAGAGAAATGACTTTCTGCACAAATAACTTTTGCGGGCAACATAAGCTAACACATAACGCGACGTAAGGAACGGCGGCAGTAAATAATCAGTAAACAACCGGACGTGTACCAAGTGAACACGAGCGTCAAGGAGTTGGTAGTTAAATTGTTGGGAAACATCATCAATAAAACAGCGGTGGACTTGTCTCATTTCGACACTGGCTGAAACACCGGACTGGTGGTGGTACCATGCACCATGGTGATATATGTCTACAGTGCAACAGCACAACTCTCTCTGGAAGATTGGACACGCTATGCACAACTCTGTCTTTCTTGAATGTCACGAATTCACGACCATTAAATCATCGACGAACAGGTGCGAAAAAGCTCACAAGTGGATATATGTTCCCTGAAGAACTTATTAAATATTATTGTTTGTGTGCGTGCGTGCTGTATATATATATATATATATATATATATATATATATATATATATATATATATATATATTATTATATATATATATATATATATATATATATATATATATATATACACAATTATTATAAATACAGAGTTCAGCATCTCAGCTGTAATATTGGTCGGTGTGCGTGTATGTGAGTTTGTGTCCATGTCCTCACGTTTACACAAACGAGTTGGTGGATAGCACAGGTATGCGTCCAAATATATTGCTGAACATGCAACAGGTTCATGTCACTCGTTTTGGTTAACCAATGACGCGGTTCGTGTTTACAAACAGGTGAGTTATGTGAATGACTGAGCACTACAAAGCGACCTCGTTGCAAGAGCTGAATGCCTTGTAGCTCTTATATTGTCTCTGTTGTCATTCCATCTACAACAGCGACCGCGTAGCTTCACTACTCGCTCCAAAATAAAAATGTCCCGTTCATGTTTTGTCACGTTTTACCACGTTTTAGCCACGTTGTTCCACGTTTGCTCTCTGTGTAGCCAATTTGAGCCACTTTTCACAACGTAGCTAAACGTGGCGGCCTAAACGTAACATAATGACTGGGGCATTAGTGTAGACATGCAAGAAATATTCCATGCAACCACGTTGCAAGCAACATCGCCCGGTCTTGACGTTTCTTTGCGTGAACCGCGTTGCATAGTGTATATGGCTTCTATTTGCAGAATCATCATTAGGCTATAATTAAAATTGACATTTTCTTAAATTAACATGCATTAATGTAACCTCGGTGAAGCGTGTCCTGGGTAGTTTTACGGGTTTCCAAGTGAGAGTCATTACAAAACTGGTTGTAGTAGGTCATTATTTACTGTACATTGTCATATGGTGTAGGTTTGTTGACCCAACAAACCCACCTTAATACGCCCCGGTCCGTGGTCCCACACTCAGCCAGGCCCAGATTCGGCGCAGTATTCTCCGTTGTTACTAGCATACTTCCCGTCACTAACACATCAACTACTCCAATATGCTTGTTAGTCTAAGTTTTGAATAAAAATACAAGCGCGATAGGAAACTCGGCTCGTTTTGCAGAATCTGGGATCACCAGGCCCTTATAAAATTATGGCCATAATTAACACATATGTTCACTATTGTATACAATAAGTAAGATGCAAATTAGCCTATGACCTAGGTTCTATGGACTGCCAATACATACAAACCGTGGTATGTACAACTTTGAATAACGTGTAAAATCACAAAGTCGAAAGTAGCTACTTACAATTACCAAGTTGAAACTAGCTACTTAAAATGTCCACGTCGATACTAGCTACTGAATCATAAATAGCTAGACCTATTTTCTTTTGCTACATGCTGCATCGCGCTATAATTTTCCGGTTAATCCCAAAGGATGTGCGGTACGAAATAGCTTCTGCACTGGTCGAACTCGGAGGAAATGACGTTGCGGGAATGTTACGTCACTTCCTAGTTACGCATTATTTCTAGACGCGCCACCACAGCTCAACACAATTCTTGTCAATTATATGTATGTATATTTCTGCAGGCGCGTCAAGAAACATTAATTTATGTCATCAGTCGAGACAGTCTTTCAATCGTTTGCGCCAGAAAAGGCTTTAGACACGTATATTCGTATTTTGTCGTTTCGCTTATCTGCGCCAGAATAGATGGAATTTTTCTTTTGCTCTTTTGGTATTTGACAGTGAGGTGACCTTATTTGATTCAATGTTAATTTACAGTCACGGCTAGAGACCAAAAATTGAACATAACAAACTAGGTTATCTAAATCAAAATTGACAGCGAAAGGATGATAAATACAATTAACTCTACTTTTGTTCAACTAAAGTTTAGTACATGAAGAATAATTGGTGTTTCCACCTTTGTAAATAATGTATAGGTAACGTAACTTATTTCATAGGTATCGCGTACACAGTAGCACGTTCGCCTATGTTCACACACACACACACACACACACACACACACACACACACACACACACACACACACACACACACACACACACACACACACACACACACACACACACACACACACCACACATACACAGATCGCACACACACATCCCGTCGCCTCGCCAAAACAGCCGCGCCGTCGCCGTCGCCGTCGCCGTCGCCGTCGCCGTCGCCGTCGCCGTCGCCGTCGCCGTCGCCGTCGCCGTCGCTATCAAGGGCCGTTCGTATCACTGAAACGTCGAGCTCATTGGTTCGTACGGTGCATCGAGCACGACCTAGAAACCACAGTGCATCGACCCTGATTGGTCAATAGCACCGCAAAACTAGGTTACATGCACCGACCTTTGACACGGCAGCGCGTTCCACGCAACCGAAAACTGGGTTACATGCACCGACCTTTGACCCGGCCACCAAACGCGCTCCTATCTGGGGCATGACCACGACCGAGTCAGATCGTCTGACACATTTTGGGAGTCCACAACTAGAGTAGATCGCGTTTCAATCCAGGTTCAGCGTTGACGCAGAGACAATGTTTGCGTGGCCTAGGCATATCATTTCCCCTCTATATGTTATGTATAATTATATATAATTATATATATATATATACATACACATATTTAGGTGTATATATATACACATATTTAGGTTATATATATATATAATATATATATATATATATATTCACTGTCTTAGAGTTGTCATTGTCGTCGTCGTCGTTGTCATCATCATAATCATTATCATCATTACGCAGCCATAGTCTCCGGTGGTTAGACAAAGATCTCAGCATGCACATCTCTTCTGTCTGTCCAACACTACACTACACTTTGCCAGGGTGAACCTTGCTGTACTCATACAGTTCGTTTCACGATGCATCTCCTACTAAATTAATGTGTTGTTCGTCGGCACTGAAACGGTGCTGTCATTCGTTGGTACGGATGTTACCCGTCTAGTATTTGCACGGACCCTCCATCGGAGAAAGGCAGTTTTAGTGAACAAGTTACTAGTTGTACGCAGCAGTTGTCCCATTTTATGTTCATTCATTATCATCTCAGACCGCGCGACTAGTCTGATTTGTGACTTCTTTCTGTACACATTTGTGTCGCAGTTTAGCAAGCTTAACTTGCTGTCTAGTTAAATCCACATGGAAGGTAATGAAGATGATCAGACCACGCACACAAACAAACACAAACGCAGACGCAGACGCAGACGCAGACGCAGACGCAGACGCAGACGCAGACGCAGACGCAGACGCAGACAAACACAGAAAAAAACACAAACACAACACAAACACACAAAACACACAACACACACAGACACACACAGACACACACAAATACACTCAAACACACACAAACACGTACACAATCACGTACACTCACGTACACCTATACACGCACGTGCACGTGCACGTGCACGGGCACGCACACGCACACGCACACGCACACATATCAACAGTTATCTATTTTTCATTTGTTGAAAAGTTGCTTAGGCCTTCGCAATTTCTCCCTTGGTTTTTGCGTCGCATCGACCGTCAGATCTTATCAGTGAACCCAGATTGTTAATCGTTTAAGTTTACTTCAAGACAGTCCCGTATGTTCCTATGTTACATGTTGGAGAGTAATTAGTCATTGAAACAAGCAGAATGGCGTCGTAGCAGCGTTGCTCTAGTTAGCACAACACTTATTCTTGGAAGGACGCCAACCAGTTCACATCAACACCTTTTGTTGGGACAGGTTCTATAAATGTAAGCTATTAAAATGACATTCCGTACACCTTGCCAAATGCCCCATTTCTGTCACGCAGTAGCAATATATTTATGTGCTACAGAATTGTCAAATACGTTTTCTGAAAATTATTTCAACTACGATAAACTACTCACCCCCGGACCTTTGTTTTTTGTTGGACCAAATACAACTATTTGTATACATTTTTCAAAGACTGTTGCTATACTGCGCTGACGTAACTATTAGTAACGAACACCGGTAATACAAAAGTTAGTTATCAAGAGCAATTACGTCGGCGTGTCAGTTACGCATGCTGGAAAGAGACTCATTGTTCATATCGGGTTATTTTGAGTTTTTCGTAAGTAGAGCACATTCTAGAGCATCACTGATCTCCAGTATCTATATATGTTGTGTCACGGTTCTCAAGTTAACACTTTTATGAATGTGAATCTTCAGCAGCAATTTGGGTCAGGATATGTGGCAGCCCGACTTGTGAGTTCACCACCGGCTCTTTGTTACAGAGTTACCAGTCCCGTCACAATGGTCGTACCATGCACCAACAGGAACGTAAATGATGATATATTTCAGAAAGGCAGGTGAGCATATTTCTGTCTGGAAGATCGGACATGTGACACTACCCTCTAAAACATTAATATACAGGTGGAGTGGAAGGTGCCAGTGGCACACATGTGGACACGCGGAATGGTACTGTCAAACATCATTTCACTGTCGTTTTGGTAGTTCAGACATCTTACAATTAAGGTCACATCGAAACAGGTCAATATTTGTCCCATATCTGGAAAGCATACAATATTAGTCACGTTAATAAGATCATCTCGCTTGATCCCAAGCCGCAGGGTGATCTATTAATATTGCGTTGTGACCTTAATAGTGAGTGTGACCTTAATAATGAGGAGTGGCCATAATAGTGAGTCTTCACTGCACGTAAATCACGAAGGCATTCAACTGCTTACTTTTAACTGAAAACAAAGGCACACAGCACATGTAGGTTACTATATGTTCGTGTTCAAATGACCAGAGAGGAAGATGAAACGAATTACTTGTAAGACACATTCCGATACGAGTTCTAATGAAATGGGTGGAAGATGGCGCTCGTTACTTGTAGAACATTTTGCTAACACCAATGTTGTTCTCCTCTTGACACTCCTGGCGTAAGGAGTGTAGCCATGTTTTCCCTTTCGCGTTTCCGTCGTCTTTTCTATTCCCTCTTCTGTTTCTTCACTTTTCTCTCACTATAGTCTCTATCAACAGTCTCCAATTCCTTTTAGCTTTTTCTGTTGTTCGCCGCTCTTCTCCCAATCTTTCCAGAATAAAATTTGTTGGTAGTAATTGATGTTTGTTTTATATATGATCGCCTAAAATTACGCATTGTTATTGTCTATTTGGTAGAATAGTCTCCACTAACTAGTAGTAGATACCTCAGTTTCTGTTTAAAATCGTTAAGACATACTTTTGAACATCACTATATCTTCATGTAGCTCGTTCTATGAATCGATTGCACAGTTTGTAAAGTAGTGATGGCGTACATCTTTGAGTGGCTACTGTGTAGTTTTAGACAGCAGACACTCAGCTACACACATTTACGCCGTAGCCAGACAAATGTTTGCCCTTTAAAGTGCATTTTTCATAAAACATCCTGTATTGCCTTTATTTCGCGTGTTACATGGTAGTATATGCGTGAAGGGCGGCAACCGGTTGAAAGGGATACATCTAACAAATTGAACCTGACAATACTAAGATCGTGCGTAACGTCAGTATACACATAACACCTGAGGCCAATTCTGTGCAGGGGTTTGCATTAAAGAAACCTTTGACCTCATTAAGTAATGAATCGTGCAAGCGTTTAACGAAAAATTCCACGAAAATGGCATTGGCAAAACTCCAGAAGACTGGACACATTTCTTATTACACCAAATGCAATTGAGGTCAAAAGTACAAGACACCTGGAATTAATTGATACGGTACTACTGCAGCTAGTACCGTATCATATGTGATATGTGGAACTTTGTCAACAAATGTTATATATTTATATAATATTATATAAGGTGATTGTATTGTATTGTATTGTATTGCAGTGTAGTGAAGTGTAGTTTAGTGAAGTGTAGTGTAGTGAAGTGTAGCGTAGCGTAGCGTAGCGTAGCGTAGCGTAGCGTAGCGTAGCGAGGTGTATGGTGTGGTGTGGTGTGGTGTAGTGTAGTGTAGTGTAGTATAGTGACATGTAATGTAGTATAGTGACATGTAATGTAGTGTAGTGTAGTGTAGTGTAGTGTAGTGTAGTGTAGTGTAGTGTAGTGTAGTGACAGTAAGAGTAGTAGTTAAAGGTAGTCAGTAGGTAGTGTAGTATAGACTGTGGTAGTGTAGTAATTTCAGGCATATGTAATTTCACACACACACACGTATATATATATATATACATAGTTTACATGAATGCAAATATATGTATATACGTGCACATATCGTACACATTTATAAAGGAAGGCACACGTGCTCACTCACACATCCATACAGATGCCGACGCCCCCTCCAGGCATTCGCTCATGCTCGTCCCATCACTGGCTGTTACTAAACCTTTTTTTTATGTGACTCTCTCTACCGAGAGTGCGTAGTCAGTCACGTGGTCGACGAGATAAAATTAACAGCGAGGTGGGCGTCTGCACATTCCGGGCTCCTGAAATCTACAACGCACTTGGTCGGAGAGACTGACTCCCACTCTACGAGGTGAGGGCGAAACTTCTAGAATCACAGGTAGTGTGTCGACCTCTCCTACCAATGCAATAGGGTCACGACAAGGATAACGATAAATGCAAAATATAATCTTGTATTTGGCCTATGCGAACATAATGTTCACTTCGTCCGAATTTGTAAAATGGTTTGTGAGAATGTTCTATTTTCCGTATTGAATAGCATATTGTGCGTGCTATTGTTCTGTAGTTTCATTGTTGTTAAGACAAATTACAAAACAATATTATATTACATTCTAAACATAATATATATATATTAATAAGATATCTTTCCCTTGATCTCTAAGGGCCCGGGGGGTGACTAAATTTTAAAAATTGCTTGTCCTTAATATTTTGGAAATGTGACCTTAATAATGAGGAGTGGCCATAATAGTGAGTCTTCACTGCACGTAAATCACGAATGCATTCAACTGCTTATTTTTAACTGAAAACAAAGGCACACAGCACATGTAGGTTACTATATGTTCGTGTTCAAATGACCAGGAAGGAAGATGAAACGCATCATTTGTAAGACACATTCTGATATGAGTTCTAATGAAATGGGTGGAAGATGACGCTCGTTTCTTGTAGAACACTTTGCTAACACCAATGTTGTTCTCCTCTTGACACTCCTGGCGTCAGGAGTGTAGTTGGCCATGTTTTCCCTTTCGCGTTTCCGTCTTCTTTTCTATTCCCTCTTCTGTTTCTTCACTTTTCTCTCACTATATTCTCTATTCCTTTTATCTTTTTCTGTTGTTCGCCGTTCTTCTCCCAATCTTTCCAGAATAAAATTTGTTGGTAGTAATTGATGTTTGTTTTATATATGATCGCCTAAAATTACGCATTGTTATTGTCTACTTGGTAGAATAGTCTCCACTAACTAGTAGTAGATACCTCAGTTTCTGTTTAAAATCGTTAAGACATACTGTTGAACATCATTATATCTTCATGTAGCTCGTTCTATGAATCGATTGCATAGTTTGTAAACTAGTGATGGCGTACATCGGTCTTTGAGTGGCTACTGTGTAGTTTTAGACAGCAGACACTCAGCTACACACATTCACGCCGTAGACAGACAAATGTTTGCCCTTTAAAGTGCATCTTCCATAAAACATCCTGTTTTGCCATT
>JAODUO010000037.1:250000-282500 GCA_025642075.2 Ridgeia piscesae
TATCGTCATAGACCAGTATTTGTTATTTAGACGTAAAATATATCATACATGCATGTGAGCGAGTATTCCTTGTGGTTCATGTGGAATTTCATACTATGGAGCTGTGGATAAGAATATCCGTGTCTTTTAAGGTGTTTACATACGCTCTGGTGTATTCATTTCGCGTGCTTCATTAAACAAATTGAACGTGAAATTAAATATATATATATAAATTGAACGTGAAATTAATTATATATATATAATAAATTGAACGTGAAATTTATATATATATATATATATTGGGAGTCATAAATTCCGAAGACGTGAAGTGGCATTCTCGCATCAATAAGGTCACTAAGGAAGCCAATTTTACTCAAGCCTTCCTGAAAGGTAATCTATGACATTTTCTTAAATGATGTCATAAAACAACAATCTTTCCTTCATAAGTGTACTTCCGTTATCCGTTATAGCTTCTTCCCGTTATAGCTACTTCCCGTTATAGCTACTTTTTATTCCAGTTACAGTTACTAAGTAAGTTTGACAGTTGAACTTGTCCCGTCATAGCTACCTTTATATTTCTCTATTTCACAATGTAAAAAGATAGTAGTGTTGGTTCTATACCTGGTTTTGTTCGATACCGATCGATACCTGAATGTTGTTCGATACTCGATACTTACGTTGTAAGTCTAGTATTCATATAGAGCACAGTGCCCAATAGAAGCACATTACGCAACTGAAGTAGTGCTGGTTCATTACCAGAAGTCTTCGGTATTGATCGATATATTGCTGGTTTGATACCAGAAGTCTTCGGTATCAATCGATACCAGAATTTTAGTCAATACTCGATATTTTCGTTGTAAGTCTAATTCAATACAGTAGAGAACTCCAAAGAAACACACTGTCCACTTAGACTAATGCCACACACAAAATGTTTCATTTGTAAGGAAACACCAGGGGTGTGTGATACAAACAATGATTAATATGCAGTTTTTGTTTTATTTAAGTAAACAAACAACAGTTGTAATTGTTTCAATATAAATTACTACTATTGTAAAAATAACAGTAATTGTACTAAAATATGAAAACAATAAAGACAACTGCAATAAAACACTTAGTAACAAATTAATTAATTAATTGCACTTAATTATTTTTAATTAATAACAGTATTTCATCCCAGCTGTTTGCAAATACACTATATACCAGCTTAATTTCAAGTCAATGTGTCTCCAAAATTTACCATCAACAAGTACAGCTGAATCGTAACATACAAATAATGTAATGTTATTATTAAACACACACATGACTTATAATAGTGCAGGCACAGCTGAACACTCACTGTTATAACTGCTTTTTTATTAATTGTATTGTACAGATAATTGTGATTTAACATAAAAACTGCATAGATGATTACAATAAAATAGCAATCATTAATAAGAGAAAAATATTAATTTAAATACCAAATGTACTTTCCAGTTCACACCAATACTTGTTAATATAAAACTCAAATTACCACGTTATCTAGTACACATAACAATCCTCATAATGTTTTTGCAACTGTTTTCAAGAACAGGTCGGTTTCTTCCTGTATCCACGGACTTATATGCACTGGACTGCTTTCCCCCCCCCGGGCCCGGGGGCCCGGGGGCGCTCCGAGCGCCGAGTTCCCCATTCCGGCACCCCCGGAGGGAATCCAAACTCGACGGGATTTTTGGGGTGAATAAATTTTTTAATTCAAAAATATGATAATTTTTCCTAAAGTGATTATTTTTAAAGTTGGGGTACTAGTTTTTTAAAGGGTTTTTTAATTTTTTTTTCGTGTTGCTTAATTCAGGGGGTGTCGGCGTAATGGCTAAACAATACCAACAACTAACTTTTTTTTTGGGCAAGGACGCAAGAACGCCATGGGTGTAAGTTCATAATTGGAATTATATGTAATGTTTAAATATTCAAATAATTTTTTAACTCAAGCCAGTTTAACAACACCCGATATTTAACCGATCTGTCATTCTGTGCGTTTTATACCAGCCCTTGCTTGGCCTGGGCCCCAAACCCAGTTAGGCATTGATAACTGTTTTCAATATTTACTGCCATTCGCTTGTATTTATTATTGATTTGTGTTATTTATATTTTGATGATTTTCATGTGCAATTTATTTATTCTGATCCTGTTTTATTATTGTGAATAAAATATCACTACAACTATTCCAATTATAATTAATAATAATGCTTTTTATTTCTAGAAATTTAAGCATTACTAAGAATTGGTATTTGTTATTTCTAGTATATGTATTTAAATGCTTGGCTTTGATATACAATAATTCTGTGTGTTTGATTAATTATTGTAGTTATTACATGCACTTTGAATTGTTTTATTTCAGAAATCTCGCACCTGAAAGTTACACACATTACGTGTATGCATGATTACAAGCTTCATCTGGTGAAGATGACACAGCAACATATCTACGCTGTCAAAGATACAGTCCCTGTGAACATGACATTACACTGCAGTTTTAATAGACAAGAACACACATTATTGCATTGCCTGAACAAAACTATCTGTCAGTTAACTGTGAAGGTATTAGTTCAAGGTACTAGCCTACAAAGTCGTCAATATATCATAGGCATCATCTGCATACACTAAATAATTTTAACAATTTATCTCGCTGAATGTGACACATAATACACATTGAATAATACAGACATCACTTTACAACTTAATTACAAAGCACTGGAATTAGATGGTTTCTGTACGACACGGGACACACTGGATTATGAACATTCCTGCGTAGATCTTGCAGAATATTGTGAATATTGAAAAAAGATTTGTGAGGTGGAGTAATTGAGCAGCTTCTTCACCTGCACTTTATCCCTATGGGGGTAACCCGAAAGCAGCATTTGGCACACGAGATTTTGGGGAGTCGGTGACGAAACACTGTTAACATTTATAAACATTACTTCATCAAGTTCATGTTGAAATGCAGAATATTATGAAATGGTAAACATTTATTACTGGTCTCTACTGAGCCTGCAGTATTTGCCCAACCTGTAAACACACGGTCACCCATAAAAAAGTGAAGTATGACAACTGTGCTTCATTGTCATCATTAATCTGTTGAGTTTGTTATTTAGATAATATTTATTAATAAAGTTATTATTTAATGCATGTATTTATTGAGGGTTTTTTGGGTTTTTGGTTCTAAACATTGCATAAATTATATTTACTTCATAATTATTTACTGCTGGCTTTCATCAAAACAAACCCTTTGCCGATTTGCATGGTAACATTAGCCAATTTTAACTTATTTAAATTTAAATTGGTGTTAATATGAAATTTCTGGCTAATGTATATTTACTACGTAATTAATGTGGACATGTCTTAATAATTATGGACATTATGGCCGTTTATTCATGTGTATATACAAAGTACGGCTGCTAATTATATATTGATTTATTCATTAATTTATTATTAATTATTTTTTATTACATAATTATTTAATTTATATCTCTTACCATAAGTAAGGTGGTTTTACAAATTTCATGTTTATATAATATAAACATATTCATGGACATTGTGGCATTTTACAAAAAAAGTTTCTGTCTGTTGAGGTTGCCTGCTAATTATCACCTATTAACTAATTTATTATTCATGACTAGTTAAATATATTTTATGCCAATTATCACCTATTAACTAATTTATTATTACATGACTAGTTAATATATATTTATTCTCGTAATAAATGTGGTTATGCACACTGCATAATAATATTATGTATAAATATCTTCATATTTATGGACCGGCTGGTCTTAATTAGAATGTTTTGGCCTGTTAACTTGGTGCACTACTTAATAATATTAGCTAATTAACTGGATTAATTAGTATGAAAAACACAGTATTGAAAATTTATCACTCCATTCAATGTATTTTAAAATGTTGCAAACAATATTTTAATAGTTCTATAAATTACAAGTTATGCCATTTTAAAGTC
Organism: Ridgeia piscesae; assembly: GCA_025642075.2. Lineage (NCBI taxonomy): Eukaryota > Metazoa > Annelida > Polychaeta > Sabellida > Siboglinidae > Ridgeia > Ridgeia piscesae. Next base: position 253,965 of record JAODUO010000037.1, read on the forward strand.
ACTTATTCGAATATTTATCACAGAAACAAAAATGAGCTTATTTTACCATTATAAGAGAAAACAAATTTAGCGCAATTTTTCCCTTTTAAAAATTTCAATAATTTTGGATCTAATAAAGGTATCGTAATAAAATTAACAGTTACGTGATCTTAACTTATTACCTTTCATTTAAGCCTAAACCTGTGGTAATTTTTTTTAAGTGCCTACAGCAGGCTACCTACTATATTTTCCGTAACGATCATGGGGTGTGGAGGGGAGGGTTGTCTCGGGACCATCTGTATACTGTTGGCCCTGGTCCTAAAGTCCATCTCGTGGCTGTCTAAATCCCAAGTCATTCATTTTGATTAAAACTGATGAATTGTTTCCCTTTCCCCAGTCTGGGTTTGCCCCAACCACCGAAGCAGCCACGGTTTTATTTACTGAAAAATTTCAAACGGACTAGTACTTTCGTAGTTGCCAAATTGGGTCGATGATTTTTTTGCGGCAACGCATTTTAGCCGTTTAAAATCGTCAATACTTAAATCAAAACAACTTTCCAAACAATGTATTTGCTAGGATTTTATTAAACATACGTGTCATGTAAGAGTTTATCCAAATGTCTTATTAAAACGATGTTTTCCTGCGGTCAACTGCGAAATTGCCGGCAACCAGCAGACAACCGGAAGTAACTTATACATCTTGTGCTAGGTTGACCTTGCTGCGCTACTCTAGCGGCCTTGAACCCGGAGACAGCAGTCCAGTGCATATAAGTCCGTGCTGTATCTATGCGCTGCCAGTGGTGAACCTGTTTGGCCAGTGCCAGTGACAGTAGATGCAGTAGATGCAGTAGATGCAGTAGATGCAGTAGATGCAGTAGATGCAGTAAGCGTCATCGTCAATCAGTCACATCGTGTATGTCACTTCTTGACGCTGTTGCTGCAATTGTAGATTCGGCAACCGATGGCGATTCGCTTCGACTGTAACTAGATGTCCACTGCTTGGTCATTGTCGAATATTTGGCTAGAAGACGTTCTCGGGTCGTTGCGGGGTTGCGGTGTCCACGATGACGTCGACGTGTCCTTTGATGAAAGTTGATCATCATACTTGATAGTTTCTTGAATGATGGACAGTGACTTGTTTCGTCAAATTCGAGGTGTTCCCCCGCTGTCTTTGGGGCGCTTCTGGTGTAGGAGACACTCTTTGTTAAAAAAATGCCAAATTGGCGATGAACGTTGTGACATGTTGTCGTTCGTCTTGGTTGAGGGAGTCGTATACAGCAAACGGTGGCGCCACCAAACAGCAAAACAGCGCCACCAAACGGAACACGGATAAAAAAAGCTCCGCATTGTCGCTCGAATCACTTCAGGACAGATGCAAACAGAAAAAAACACTATTAATAGAATGAATGAATGAGTGAGTGAGTGAGTGAGTGAGTGAGTGAATGAATGAATGAATGAATGACTGAATGAATGAATGAATGAATGAACTGAATGCATACACTACATCCATGTGAAACAATTCAGAATCAGTACAAATATAACAATCACAACAAACATGGTAATAGTATATATAATAATTAATAATACAACATACGGTCAGCAGACTCCTCTAAGACCATGCTAGTCGCTATCGAGGAGCCACCTTTCAAGAAATTTCATGTACAAAATCATTCCATTTTCTAAAACAAATTCTTCCAGAGAGAGAGAGAGAGAGAGAGAGAGAGAGAGAGAGAGAGAGAGAGAGAGAGAGAGAGAGAGAGAGAGAGAGAGAGAGAGAGAGAGAGAGAGAGAGAGAGAGAGAGAGAGAGAGAGAGAGAGAGAGAGAGAGAGAGAGAGAGAGAGAGAGAGAGAGAGAGAGAGAGAGAGAGAAAGAGAGAGAGAGAGAGAGAGAGAGAGAGAGAGAGAGAGAGAGAGAGAGAGAGAGAGAGAGAGAGAGAGAGAGAGAGAGAGAGAGAGAGAGAGAGAGAGAGAGAGAGAGAGAGAGAGAGAGAGAGAGAGAGAGAGAGAGAGAGAAAACACCTTCAAGTCAAGATCCATGTGCGCAGCTGACGTGGCTATTGTACCTTAAAGGGGGAGTGAAGCGGCTGAACAACCACAGCCCAAACATAAGAACATATAATTTACAGCACTTGTCACCATAATTTGACAAGCACAGCGTCACGGTATATTTTTTTAAACTGAGCTACTTTCAACACAGGGCGCTGCCATCTTGCCTAGGGCCTTTTCCGGTTTGATTGGCGTGTTGCCTACAATCACGGAAGCCGCCAGTCGATAGGCGACGCAGCATAGCTCTCGCAAAAACGGGCCAAACGCATTAAAACAAACATAATTAAACAATTTAATGCACTGTATAGCTAATAGATATACTATGATTGTTAGTAAGCAACTTTTCACATACTTCCACGAAAGGATTCCTGCCGAAAAAGCAGGTTAGAGATGATGAAGTTGGCGTGTCCGCCGGCGGAAAGTTCGACAAGAGTCTGCGGTGGTCACTTTCAAACGCCGATTGCAAGCCTAATTACAAACGTGACGAGCACAAAGAGACACTGAACATAAAAACATAAGTCTCGATCAAAGCCACAGGTGCATCTTTGGCCGATTTGTTTGCATATAAGTACGCAGCGACAAAGTAATGTTTGGTGAACTGAGAGGGAAAACCGGACACGATTTCCTTATTTGGAAGGTGAAGCGGCGCGTAGGAAATTACATGCCGAAACCAGCTTGTTGTTGCCAAGCCGACTCGGCACTTACGAGTACCAACGTGTATCGTTACGACTACAATTTAGTCCCACAGTTGTATTTCATCGTCTGTATAATATACGAATGTGACCTAAGCAAAGTTTAAATGTAATAAGAAATATGAATGTAATAAAGTAAAAATATGTGTGGACAGTATTATTTAATGTGAAATAAAGAATGTTTATATAATCCACGGATTTAGGTCAACAGTTCGCCGGCGAGCTGTACCTAGACCTAGGCATAGCAACCAACGCCGGTTCGTTGGTTGCTAAAAATAGCTCGAGTCTCTAGGTACAAGTACACTTTTTGTTTCTGACATAGACAGTCGCCGGTGGTGGAATAACCTTCTTCAAGATAATGACATAAAAAGAAATGACAGCTACGACCATGCATGCGTATGACGTTTATTTTAAACAATACTCGTCGTCATATGCAAATTAGAGTGACTCGCTAATTAGTCAACAACAGTCAAGAACTGTCAGTCATATTACAGGCATTACTTGGAATTAATTAACAGAAACAGCAAAATACAAATTTATGTTATTATTTAAATTAGACTGTTAACTGCTTTCAATAAAACACTACCGTATATAATGTAATTGGTTATTGGCATAATAGTAATAACCAGGTTGACACATGCTCTTAAATTTAAATAAGTTGATTTAACCCATAAATCAACCGATTTAAATCATTCAAGAAAAAACTCTGGTTTTATTAACTGCTGATTTATAAAGGGAAGATCTTATTTAGCGCAGTAACCAATCCTCAGGATTGCTGAAAGCGCTTTACACTTTATTTCCCTGACAGACCTGTTCAATCAGATATACCATCTCAACTTCTCTGGGAAGCATCCAGCGATATGCTATAATTAATGCGCGAAAGCTACTCGTACACATATCCACCACTATCTATAGCCATGCAGGTACTCATTTTTACAGCTGAGTGAACTGGAGCAATGTAGAGTGAAAAACAATTGCCCAAGGTTTTAACATCACAGCAGAGAATTGGGGACATAGCTGTTGACTTATGAATACTGTCTGTTGAACACTAGTTTGCTTACAAGTTAATCTTGGCCATTACACGAGGACACTGTTTTTTGACATTATGCAAGCTGAGGATGTGCTGTTTATATGCATTTTATCATCGAAGCCAGAGACCAGAACGACAAGTAGGAAATGGCGAGAAGCAGCCATGCAGGTTAGTAAAATATTATTGTCATTATGAGTATGGTATCATTGTATTTGTTTCTGGTAACATCTGTACATGTGTGCATCGCACAACTTTCTATGAAATAATGAGTATAACAACAATAAAACATGCTACAGAATCAATCACACTTAACATAGTGTCACTATTAGGTATGTTAATGTGTCTATCCAATGACATTGCCCATCACAACCCAAGTCAATTGGCAATATTACCTGGGAACACATTTAGTATTTTAATTTAGGCAGTAGAATATTTTATAACTTCATGTATGCCCCTGCTGTTATTGCTGTAGAATATGCATGGTCAAAATATACAATACACAATCAATCTTTTACTAGCAATTGTTTTGACATACATAATAAGTCACTAGTGTCCGATATTTAAAAACTGACAGATTAATAAATTTCTAAATAACCGACAACGTTTTTTTTATCCCCCAAAACATTATGTACCCAAATGTGGATCTCACCTTTAAGAATTTGCAGTTTTGCTTTGCAAATGACAAACAAGCACACATTTGTTTTAGTTGGGGGTCAGAATAGTCTCCTGACAGCAGGTAGTAATATCACTGATCCCATGATTAAAATTAATAGTTACATGAGTGAAAAACATTTAGAACCTTACATTGGCCCATAGCCTGCATTGTTACCTGCAAGGGTTGTAAACATCATGATCAAAGTACAACAGAGGACTGCTGTTACTAATTGCAGTTAACAGCCTAGTGCAAATTAGGCAATAAGATCACAATCTTAGTAGTGTCCTGTGTTTCCTAGCAAGAGTGAAAAGACTATCCATACCCAATACAAACATCACTGCCTGGATGAAGCCCCATCATCTCTCTAGTGCACTTGCATTTCTTACCAGTTCACAGTCATATGTTAGGGCATGATGAAAAGACAAACCACTGCAACAGAGGTCAGCTTTAAATGTTGCTAACTTTGAGTGTTTAAATAAATCTTCAAATTTGTTGGTACTAATGGCTGTTGGAGAATGATTATCGACCAACATGACTAGTATATTGAATCGGAAATGAATAGTGTTACTGTGTATAACGAAATAAGACTATAAAATAAGAATATAAAGTAGGAAAATTTTATTTTAATAAGGCATGTATTCTGCTTTCAATAGTACCGCAGACATCAGCATTGTTCAGTTAGTGCAGTTAGTGTTTGATAACTGGAAGGTGTCCATAATCACTTCCCAAAAGTATTTATTAGGAAAATGGCCAAGAAGTTTATTTAGAAAACCTTATACAAAGCAATAAAAAAACATATCTCGGAAAAGACTCAGTTGGGTAAAACCCCACCCACAAATGAAACTTATGTATAAACCCCAATGTAAAAAATATTCTTAAATTAAAAACAAAATATTAGTATTTAGAATAAAGCCGACATTTGTATTTTTGGAAAATGCAAGTATGACTTTGATTATGGCCAAATAGGTGTCTCTGATTGGAACAAGGAGGACATTGATTGCACCTAACTAACTTAAACATTTTATTTCCTTATATGTGCAAGTGGGCTTGTATAATTGGTTTACTATGTAATTTATGTGAGCTGCTTATGTAGGAGTGGGTTTTGTTTGTTTGTAATGATGTCTGAATGACTCAGAACACATACATATTAATTAAAATATGCCAGGAAGGTTAGTCATATAATGGAATTCGCACAGAATGCACCATTGAAAAGGTAATGTTCTATTTATTGCAGGAATGTTCCCTGGTTGAAACACAACACCCTGCTCAGCCCACTGTCCACTGGTCTCATTGAGACAGAGTTGACTAGTGACCCTGGCTAGCAGTAGCAGACAAGCCAGCAAGCAGATACCCAATACACAAAACTGATATGGGGTCATTTCAAGGGATCTTCTCAAAAACCAAATCACCAGTATTACTTTGTGTTTTGGGGGCCCTTAGAATGATGCAATAAAATACAGATTTCTTGTGTACAGTAGCACCACCACATGCAACAGCCATGCAAAAGTAGATTTGTTTAACAATTGTGGGAAAATAGTCTGGGGGACCCTATGGGGCCTGTGGAATAATTCAATCAAATTTAGATTTCTCGTGCATAGTACGTTACAATATCCACAGATGCATCTACACAAAATTAGATCCTGAACACTTTCCGAAATGCCAATTATAAGTTGATTTATTCTGTGGTTTTTTTATGACATAGGTACTGCAATGAGAAAACAAAAGATGACAAAACATTGTTATTTATATGTATATCACAGAAGATACATACCATCTTACATATGTATCATTCTTTCAGATGAAGGATTCACAAATACCAAGCACACCTTTCAAAGGATCCTGTGCACCAGATGACATTGTCCCTCATGGCAGTATGGATGTCACATTGCAAAGCCTTTAACTTGTAGTGTCAAACTCAAACAGAGCCAGTGATCATGTCGCCAATGCGATACTTTATCAATGCAGCAATTAATACAGATGATATTGTTGTTCCATTGAATATTCATCATGACCATGGGTATGCAAAGTTGTCGTCGCAGTCCTGCATGCCTTCTTCAACTGACCATGGCAGTCTAGTCAATGTGGATGACACTTCGGATGTCCCAGTCTCACTGTCTCCATCTTCAGATCATTCTGTCTGCAACAGTCAGAAGGAAAATTCTGAAGACAGTGATCCGGAATCTGTGGTAGCGGATGACAGCGATATCACTGATGATGACTCAAGCAGTTCTGACACTAATGAGAAACAGAGAAAATGTTGTTTACACACAAAAAAAACTAATTTCCCTTTTCTGCACCTGCAAAAAAACCAGGCTAGTATACTATGCCTGCTGCCTGTTGGAAGCATCCCATTGAACATGTGCAGTGATGATATGCAGCTAACCGATACATTCTGACATTTGATTTATAGTAAACAATCATTATCTTATAATGATTATTAGTAATTGGCAAAACTGTGTAATTCATCAATATCACATCATGAAGTCAGCGCATTGGTTGATTTGTTTGTGAAATACTTTAATAAAATTATCACAGCATTTCACAAACAAATAATTTTTATGTAAAATTGTTACAGCATTTTGCAAACACATGAATTTATGATTGTCATGATGTGGTCTTGATAACATATACACCCGCACATATCCAATATACTGTATACAATACATTAAAACTCCAATTCAATATTCTCATGTGAATTGCACAATGTCCTTATTACACATCTATTTATTATTCAGACTATATTATAAATTGCATGGCAGCACGCATATCTAAATAACATTATTTACATAAATTAAACAAATTGTATTAACATTTTAAAATGGAAATTAAATAATTATATTAAAAGGATGCACACATCATGTAACATCCTGTCAAAAATAAAATAAGTTTGTAACAAAGATTTACGTTACGAATTCGAAGATAGAATGAATTTTTTATTTAATATGTGTCATTGTGTGGCCATACAAGTATAATTGCTCTGTTTAGGTTTGAATTGCAAAATAATTGTTCGATACCTGTTGAACTACATATTACTTACCTACTACCTACTTTGGTCGAACGAACGAGTCTGCACGCAAATCGCACATAGATAACAGACCGATATTCCCAACATTGTGTCATTGACAGATGTCTTGGTCAGTCATAGCTCATGCAGGCATCTGTCAGCACGGTCGGGCAACCCAGCTTTCTCCAGACAACATACAAATTCGATGTGCGTCGACATTGGGACGCAGTATCCACACAAACACCATGCCACATTCACATTGTTCCCAAAATCAAACATCCTCGATTCCATAAAAATTGCGATCTTTTCTCGCCGTCTCGCCGACTCTCGGCGGGGTTTAATTGACGCCTCGCACCTCGGCTCGCACGCTGGGTTAAGCAAGAATTAATGGCTTTACGTGTGTCACTTGTGCTATAGATGCTTCTCTCACTTGTGCTACAAATGCTTCCTCTGTCGGATCCATTTTCTACTGTGATTTATCCAAGACCACTAGCAAATAGCGTAGCTCCTCGCTAACGTAAAACACTTCCGACATTTGTAAACAACAGAAAAATAGTCCGGACTGACCTTCCTTTCGGTAGGCCCGCCCCTTGAAGCCTGTCAAAATCTGCTCTCGGGAAGTGTGACGAAACGAATATTTTCATTGGTTATAAATCGTAATAATATAATTTCACCTTTTTATTACGAATGCAAATAAATATTATTTGTTGACACATAGGACCCCTTTCGTGTATAATAAGGTACCATATCTTTGTTTTTGCGCAGAAATGTCTAATAACGAAGAAAACCGAAAGAAACAAAAATTTTACATGGGCTAGATAGGAGGTAATCAAACCACTCGGCTTGGAATAAAGATGGCGATACGCAGTGTTCTATGACGACGATTTAGGCACTGAAAATATTTTTTTTCCCAGTTTGTCTGATAAGTGAATATGCTTCTGTCACCATTAATGTATACTTATATAGTATACATTTAGGTATATGGAATGTTACAGCTGTGTTTCAGTTCCCCTTTAACCCATTAGACCCCAGCCGGTTAAATTGACTAGTGCTCCTGTTCCCCAAGCTGCAGCCACTGATTTCACCAGTTTGGGGTGCTTGCAGATTTTAAGCTGTATCTTCAAAACTACTGATTTTCTATAATTGCAAGTTGTGTTTATTTTAATGTTCATTTAATTATCTTTAAATTGGTGTAACTTTGGTGTATGTTGGTAAAACATATGTTGTTATATATAGGTGACAAACATAGAACATTACTATTCTGGACAACAATACAGTATAATATATCATGTTTTATTCACATAAAATGTATTATATTGTTCTATTTACACATGCTCTGCCTTGTTTAGATATGGTACTATGTAAATCAGTTCATTTTGTCTGGATATGGACAGGAAACACAGCTTTGCAAGACTTCTATCTTGGTTGTCATCATCCTATATGCGACTTCTGTGTCATGCCAATGTGTATGTTGACATTGTGATCACTGGTATTTTGACACCTGAAACAACGAAATGTCAACCATTAGGAAAATTGGCAATGTTACCTAATGATTTGTTATAATAAAACACCTAATTTTCATTTATAAACACATAATCAACAGTTTCGGTGCTGAAAACCCGACTACTGGTCACCCAACCTGGACAACGAAACATAAACAAAGCTCCGATCATTCATTTTATCGCTCATTCAGTTGTATTTCGTACGTAATGTAAACTTACCTTCAGTTCAATGCCAGAAGTGTCCAATCCAACGATATATAAGCACAAACTTAATCAGTAGTAACCAGATACGATGTCCAAGGCGCCGCCATTTTTGAAGGTCCACAGATGATGAACTTCAATCACGAAAAACTCAAAAAATTTCAATGCAAACCCATGTCAAAATTACCCAGGATTCATAGCTGAGATATCAAAGAATCAGTGGGAATTAGTCTCTTAAGTATCCGCAAGATGGGGCCACCGTTAGAGGCTTTATCTCCGCCGGACGCTCTGGGGAGGAGACACCCGGGCGCTTTTGGACGCGTGGGGTCTAATGGGTTAAGGCACTATTTTAAGTACATAAGTATAAGTAAATATAGATATAAGTAAGTAGAGATATAACTAAGTATACATAGGAGCATAAAGTTGGTAGGTGATTTTTGATTCTTAATGTTGCATACATACATAACAGTCTTGCATAGTACATGCTACTTGATAACTTTGTAAATAGTGATGCCACCTAGCGACTAGACTAAAACTAAAATTGCAAATTGCTGCAAAGCGCCAACTCGACAAATGTACGGCGATTACAGTTAATTTTACTCGGGCAGAATACATTTAGAAATAGCACACATAAATATCACTCTAAACATGTTAGACAGTAGACGTTAAACTAACCGTTATATAGACCACCACAACGTTGTAATTTAACTCATCAGTTGAACGGGAGAATTAATCATCAAACAACGCGCACAAATACAAACGCTTTCGTTGAATTAGTAAACTGTAAAACAGGATTTTGCAAACATGGCCATGATTTAACTATACTCATAAAGTATTGTAACGCAATTATACGTCACAAGTATATAATATACTACTAAATTTACTTATACAAACTCACATTTAGTAGGCTGCCGTGAAAGAACAATCGAAATTATTGGCGGAATACAAACATAACGGCGAATCATCAACTTAAAAACAGCAATACTCAATTAAAGCAAATCTGCAGCATCCGCACAGCGCAAACTGACATGCGGCTCTAGTCAAAACATTTACGCTCAGCTTCAGCAAATAAGTTAAGCAGTTAAGTTTAAATTAATGGACAGAACACAATGTCTTTGGGGTAGTGCACTGTACAAACTGCATTAGCCCTCGGAATACTTGTCATGCCATTATACAGTTTCTAATCATCATATCAGTCTGCTAATTACACAGACCGGACGGGCCAGGGGTCATGCGCTCATGTCATGGAAGCCATAACTACATGTGACATGGTATTTAAAAACAGTTGGTGATGCACATGATCATTAAATATAACATAAAAACAATAATACAATTGCAAAGTTGCAAAATTACCGCATGTCGATGACACGTCATACTGTGACTGTTAATTGGAATCTGTCTCTGACCAACTCAGCAAAAACCCAAGCCCAAGGCAAGAGCAATGTCATAATCTTTCTGATAACCACACAGTTCGTTCATCGTGAAATTCAAATGTCACACGGAGATACAAAAAAAATGTCTACTACTATAATCCGCTGTCTCGACTCATATTGCAAATATCATGATTATTATTAATGGTTTATACAAGCTGTATGTCCTCGCCTAGTACGTATCTTATCCTGATATTCTTCCCATTCCATGTTTCTCTAGCGTTTTTGTTACTCCTCTCTCAGGACGCAAATATTACGCTCCATGTTAACTTAATATTGATGAGATGGAACACTACTTGTTTGACACCAGCATGTTCGTATCCAGCACTATGCATCCACACATTCACGTAGTCACTCGTCCACATGGAAACATGCACGCATGCACGCACGCACGCACGCCGCAAGCACAAACGAGTAGACGTGCACATTATGAAGATAAGGACATAAGCACAAGCACACACTTGCATACAAAGCATGTCTACGCGGAAATGCTCGAAAACGTACACACACACACACACACACACACACACACACACACACACACACACACACACACACACACACACACACACACACACACACACACACACACACACACACACACACATTCACATTCACATTCACGTAGTCACTCGTCCACATGGAAACATGCACGCATGCATGCACGCACGTACGCACGCCGCACGCACATACGAGTAGACGTGCACATTATGAAGATAAGGACATAAGCACAAGCACACACTTGCATACAAAGCATGTCTACGCGGAAATGCTCGAAAACGTGTACACACACACACACACACACACACACACACACACACACACACACACACACACACACACACACACACACACACACACACACACACACACACACACACACACACACACACACACACGAATTATCTCTCTCGTTCTCTCTCTCTCTCTCTCTCTCTCTCTCTCTCTCTCTCTCTCTCTCTCTCTCTCTCTCTCTCTCTCTCTCTCTCTCTCTCTCTCTCTCACTAATGTGATATTATTGTGATATTATAATGTGACAATATAAAATGATGAATGTGACAATATGTGTGTTTGATGGTATAAGTTCAGCGTCATCAGTTATTTGTTGTTAATGCCATCTTGTCATCTGTTATCGTGTTTTCTTTAATTTTGATTCTAGGAGAAATCAACTGTCGTTCTATCTCAAATTTACGTCGTTGGTATTATGCAAAGACAATTGATCGACCTGCCAAAATGCAAAGTAATACACGACAGTGGCGTTACCTAGCGAATCCAACATATATTAGTTCACGTTGATTCAAAATTCGACCGTAAGATGGGGCAGCATTGTGGGTAATATTGGGTAATATATTTAACCAGATTTAACAAGGTTGCCAACTAGAGAATCAACTCTAGATGCCAAGTGGACAAAGAAGCCCTTTGGCTTATCGAGATTCCAACCTATCTATCTAAATGTACCCTGCCATTCTTGGGTATATGTCGATTTAATTTGTAAACATATTAACAGCTACACAATCAGCCGATAAACTGTTCCATTCATTTACTGTTCTATGCTAATGTAATTCCATGTCCTCTAGTCTTTCTCTCTTCCTTAACCGAGAAAACAATATTTCTGTCAATATTTCAGCGTCTGCGTTTATCAGTTTTAACCAGAATTAATCAGTGTTCTCACAAAATCTTCACGATTCTGATCGCATATGGCACAACACCCGCCAGGTTTAAGAGTCCAACCCTTTGGCGGTGTCGTAAGTTGTCACTGGTGTCATTGTCAATGACAACATTGGTGTCATTTATGTCACTGACGTCAGTTTTACTAACACCATTATTGCTAATTCTGACTCGGATATTTCCAGGTAAAGTAAGAAAACCGATCCAATTTGTTGTTGTTGCAGACAGTTTACGTTTGGACACAATTACACAACTGAATTTCGAATTTCACCATAAACAAAATCAGTTATGTACACCATGTCAAGCCGATAAATTAATTCGCGTTACTCAACTGTATTAATATTAGCGCAGTTTCGCAGTGGCTAGAACTTCGGACTTTCTACTAAGAGAACCCAGGTTCGAATCCTGTGCTGCCATATCATACCTTGAGCAATTTGGTTAAATCTAGATTGCTCCAGTTCACTCAGTTGTATGAATGAGTACCTGGCTACATACAGAAGTGGATATTTGTGCACGACGTCGAGGCACATTATTTGCAACGTTGCTTATGTCGTAGTTGAGACGCTTTGAGCAATCTTTTGAACTGGAATTCCGCCATGTAATACCTTACCTTTATCAGTGTTGCCAGTTATGTTTCGTATATTTCCAGTTCCAGATGAAGACAGAACACTCACTCTGTTGTCCTGGTGATGCAAACAGATTATGTTTAGACACAAGTAACACAACTGACTTTCGAGTTTTACCGAAACGAAATAAAATATGTAGAAAGTGTTAATTTTAAAAAAGGTGACGACACTGCAACTGTGTGCCTGAGACTGTGACTGTGAGTATGTCTCTGCGTATGGGTGTGTATTTGCGTGAGCTAGACAACTAAGTATGATAATGTATTTGTATTTCTCAGTGCTCCGTTTATGGCTTCTTCTGGGAGACATTGCATCAGTAGAAAAGCCATATATATATATATATATATATATATATATATATATATATATATATATATATATCAGGTAACATATCTATAACGTCTCACGTAGCGCAATATACAATCTTCAGAACTGTTCAAAATGCTTTGCACTTTTCACCCTGGTAGACCTTTTAGACTTCTCCATCACTGTCCACCACTCTCTATAACCAGGCACCCATTCACGCAATTGCGTGAACTCAAGTAATGCATTGATAAAAAAACTTTAATAGGGTGTATGATTATCCCACAAGAGGGGTGCGGGCTCCATACTTCAAATAATATAAATTCGAACAAACCAAAACAGTTTGACTCTGAATAGTGTGACATTCATGAGCATCATAGAAGAAGAAAAAAGACGGCTATAGAACCCCATGGACCAGCAATAATACTGAGTAGAAACCTGGCCAACTAACTTCTCGAAAGTAAAATATGGCATATAAAACGAGTCATTGTTGGCAAGAAAATGAGAGACAATCAGCATCTCTACATGGACGTACCCATGTCACGGATAAACAATCATAATGTTATCCCATTGCTGTGCCAAGTGCGATTGTGTAGGGGAGCATGATAGAATAGTGGCTAGCACATCCACCTGGCACATCGGCACCCCAGGTTCTAGAGCCTAACAGGGCAGGCATGTGGTATATTTGGGGACTGAAATTTGGGACTATGTATTCCTCACGTCATGTCAGTCCAGTCTTCTCAGTTTCAGACGTAATACCCACTTAGTCAATGTGTGTGCGTGCGTGCCTGCGTGTGAGTGTACTGTGTGTACTGTGTGTACTGTGTGTACTGTGTGTACTGTGTGTACTGTGTGTACTGTGTGTACTGCGTGTACTGCGTGTACTGCGGTGCTGCGTGTGCGCGTGCGCGTGCGCGTGCGCGTGCGCGTGCGCGTGCGCGTGCGCGTGCGCGTGCGCGTGCGCGTGCGCGTGCGCGTGCGCGTGCGCGTGCGCGTGCGCGTGCGGCGTGCGGCGTGCGTGCGCTGCGTGTGCGTGCGCGTGCGCGTGCGCTGTGATTATCAAGGTACCCTTATGCGTCGCCACTGTTTGTCTTCCGAGTCTTCAGAGAGCCTCCATTAACCAGACTCCGTGAGGTGGTAGCACTATTCAATGCCTCCCTTGGCCTCTTGTTCTGTAATGTCTGGCTGTTGTTTTCATCACTCGGCAATGTTCTATTAGCCGATACTCTCTCTTTCACGCACGCACGCACGCACGCACGCACGCACGCACGCACGCAAGCACACACATGTATTTATATACACGCGCACACACATCACTTATTGTGTGTAATTATTGAAGCAGTTATAAAACAAGGAACTACAACATAACCATCACTTGGCTGGAAGAACAAGAAGAATAGGAAGAGGAAGAAGGGGAAGGAGAGAGGGAAATACTATCTCGTCAGCCATCCATCGCTGCTTTGAGATGTCGGGAACCAAGGCGACGCACTGTGACGCAAACAAACGTCCGCGTACTTTAAGTATTCTGACGTCATCGTAACAAATGGCGTCCCATTATTATTTTGGTGATGCATTCTATATAATATATAGAACGCATCACCAAAATTATAATTATCATGTGATAATCCATATTGCATTCACAAATAACTTTATAATACATAAGAACACATGACATGATATCCGTATTACATTCACAAATAACATTATAAAATGTATGAACACATGACATAATATCCGTATTGCATTCAGAAATAACATTATAAAATGTATGAACAAATGACATGATATGCGTATTGCATTCACAAGTAACTTTATTTTATGTATGAACACATGACACATGTCAAACCGAGAGTGAGTGCAAGTTGGAGAAATTGGAAGACATGTAGTGGAGTGCTGTGCGACTGTCGGGTGCCAGTGAAGTTGACGGGTAAGATCTACAAAACAGTAGTCAGACCAGCAATGCTGTACTTGGCAACGATGATAGGACAGGAAGCAAGGTTAGAGAAGAATGAGATGACGATGCTGGGATGGATGTGTGAAGTAACAAAGAACGATAGCATCAGAAACGAATATCATCAGAGGAAATACGAGAGTGCATGCACACGATTTAAACTTCCAACAATTTCGATACGTGAGAAATAATTGATGTGTATGCGCATGTGACGAGAAGTGAAAAGGCGCACATAGTGAGAAGAGTGCTACATGCAGCTATACAATGAGGAAGAAGAGAACGACCAAACGTCAGATGGAGAGACACACGCAGAACAGACATGGCAATAGTCAATCTGGTCGCACATGAAGCGACGGACAGGTCAGCACGGGGACAGAAAATGACCAGCCATATCCACGACCCCAGATGACTAGAAATTCAGAGACAAAGATGAAGTTCGTAGATAACTTTACTGCACTATACAATTACCTTTAGCAAGAACTCGTGGCTCCAACAACACACAACGAGGTGTCAGTCTTGTAGCCACTGTTCATTTTATAAATAGAGTATTCGCCAGGCAGCGATACAATTCATTATTTAAACGGCACTGTCACATGGGGATTGCATGGTTATTATAACCAGAAACGTACGCACACGCATACGCACACACGCGCATGCTGTTGAAGCCGCCCGAGATGTAGAAGAGACCCCCATGTACAACACGCGTACATACAGTGTCGGATGGAAGTGCGACTATGGGTGAAGGTCACTCTCTCTAGTTCACCGAGGTGGGGACATGGCAGTGCAATACACTGTATTCACTGGTAATCGGATAACCCGTGTCTGATCAGAATAGCGCATATTGGATCCCCTCAGACATCAGACAGTCTCTGGTGGTGACGTAAACCGGTACACAGGTGCAAGACGAGTTCGTAGAGTCGTGGTTGTGACTGCTGGCCGAGGAGGAGATAGTTGCCTGGCCGTGCGTCAAATCCACCGTGCGATGTCGTCTCCAGCAGACAACAAATGTCGACGTACAGCCGTTTGGTTGCCGATGAGAGTCGCCGTATGTTGAATGTGCCAATTGTGAAACGAGAGGGCGGCGTTGAGCCACGGTTGTTGTTGTGCCGGTTCGACAATGCCGGCCCAGCCATATGCATGCAAACATATGTTATACATAAAGGTTACACAATATACATAGTGTATTAACTTCATGCAAGCGACTTCGTAAATCAACACAGATCATATACCAACATGATATTTATCATTAGCGAATTTGTTACAGTATATAATTATATTTCTATTAATGCCAGTTTATACCAATTATAAACCTCATGGCTATATTCTTTAAAAAGAAAGCGATTTCAAATTATTACTTTTATGGAATGTGTAATTTAATATAGATGTATGTTACTTGTATTCCTGTCTGAAACTTCCGTTAATGAATTTCCAATATATACAATTGGTGGAATAGACTAGGAAGTTTTTCTGCGCTGTTTACATACAAATAATAACATACTTATTTGACATAGTTCATGAACATTAAATACATTAAATTCCTGATCCGAGGCATTGGCATTATCATGATGGGTAAATTTGCCAATGTTTACAGTAGTATAGTTGGGAGATACAGTAATTAATTTAAATTAGTTTTATACGCTGATCCATGCAATTAACTTCCTACATTAACATATATCAGCAAAGTACAGTTGCGTTATTATATCAGCATATATGAACGACTATGGTACCGTACTCAATACAGTTTAGACAGCTTTGCGCAGAGTTCCTTCATATGTTTAGACCATGGCAATTATAGTCTAGATAAACGCCCATGTATTTGGCTGAGTTAACCATTTCATGAGTTTGCTCGGCAACGGCAATGGCACGATTTCACGTTTACCAAAGATAGTATAGCATGTCTTACTCAGATTCACAGTTAGTTGATTGTATCGGAGGGTGCGTTCTGACTTCTCCGCAGCGATAAAAAGAGTCTCGTTGGCACAAGATCCGCTACTGAACAACTTAGTACGATCAACAAACAAATGCAAAGATATCTGGTTCATAGCACTAGAAACACCATTGATATATAATAGAAATAACACGGAAGAAGCAAACGATCTACGATAGACATGTTATTCTCAGTCCGACCGCTGCAAGAGAAATGTCGAGACCAAAGAGGACCGATGTACACTGTCTTCATCGATCTTATGAAAACTGTTCACCTCGTGAGTAGAAGTGGTTTGTTGAACTTGCTGACCAAAATTGGCACAGTCAGCTATTGGTAATGGGGCTACTCCAGACCGTTTGAGATTCGCAACGGTGTAAAACATTAATTTATTCGAACAGCTGAGGATAGAGAAGTGTGGAAAACCTGCGTGTCAACATCCATCATTCACGCGGCCCTCAAGCTATGGGACAACCTTGATAGGTTTGAGTTAACCTAACCACCGGCACGCCGCCCCCTGCCTCAACCTTTATCGGGATGAATTATCCTAACCACCGGAACGCCACCCCCTGCCTCAACCTTTATCGGGTTGCATTATCCTAACCATCGGCAGGCCGCCTCCTGCCTCAATTTTATCGGGTTGCATTATCCTAACCATCGGCACGCCGCCCCCTGCCTCAACCTTTATCGGGTTGAATTATCCTAACGATCTGCACGCCGCCCCCTGCCTCAACCTTTATCGGGTTGAATTATCCTAACCATCGGCACGCCGCCCCTTGCCTCAACCTTTAGCGGGTTGAATTATCCTAACCACCGGCATGCCGCCCCCTGCGTACTTTAAGTATTCTGACGTCATCGTAACAAATGGCGTCCCATTATTATTTTGGTGATGCGTTCTATATAATATATAGAACGCATCACCAAAATTATAATTATCATGTGATAATCCATATTGCATTCACAAATAACTTTATAATACATAAGAACACATGACATGATATCCGTATTACATTCACAAATAACATTATAAAATGTATGAACACATGACATAATATCCGTATTGCATTCAGAAATAACATTATAAAATGTATGAACAAATGACATGATATGCGTATTGCATTCACAAGTAACTTTATTTTATGTATGAACACATGACACATGTCAAACCGAGAGTGAGTGCAAGTTGGAGAAATTGGAAGACATGTAGTGGAGCGCTGTGCGACTGTCGGGTGCCAGTGAAGTTGACGGGGAAGATCTACAAAACAGTAGTCAGACCAGCAATGCTGTACTTGGCAACGATGATAGGACAGGAAGCAAGGTTAGAGAAGAATGAGATGACGATGCTGGGATGGATGTGTGAAGTAACAAAGAACGATAGCATCAGAAACGAATATCATCAGAGGAAATACGAGAGTGCATGCACACGATTTAAACTTCCAACAATTTCGATACGTGAGAAATAATTGATGTGTATGCGCATGTGACGAGAAGTGAAAAGGCGCACATAGTGAGAAGAGTGCTACATGCAGCTATACAATGAGGAAGGAGAGAACGACCAAACGTCAGATGGAGAGACACACGCAGAACAGACATGGCAATAGTAAATCTGGTCGCACATGAAGCGACGGACAGGTCAGCACGGGGACAGAAAATGACCAGCCATATCCACGACCCCAGATGACTAGAAATTCAGAGACAAAGATGAAGTTCGTAGATAACTTTACTGCACTATACAATTACCTTTAGCAAGAACTCGTGGCTCCAACAACACACAACGAGGTGTCAGTCTTGTAGCCACCGTTCATTTAATAAATAGAGTATTCGCCAGGCAGCGATACAATTCAATATTTAAACGGCACTGTCACATGGGGATTGCATGGTTATTATAACCAGAAACGTACGCACACGCATATGCACACACGCGCATGCTGTTGAAGCCGCCCGAGATGTAGAAGAGACCCCCATGTACAACACGCGTACATACAGTGTCGGATGGAAGTGCGACTATGGGTGAAGGTCACTCTCTCTAGTTCACCGAGGTGGGGACATGGCAATGCAATACAATACACTATATTCACTGGTAATCGGATCACCCGTGTCTGATCAGAATAGCGCATATTGGATCGCCATCAGACATCAGACAGTCTCTGGTGGTGACGTAAACCGGTACACAGGTGCAAGACGAGTTCGTAGAGTCGTGGTTGTGACTGCTGGCCGAGGAGGAGATAGTTGCCTGGCCGTGCGTCAAATCCACCGTGCGATGTCGTCGCCAGCAGACAACAAATGTCGACGTACAGCCGGTTAAGATCTTCACTTAGTTGGCCGCGTTTGGTTGCCGATGAGAGTCCACGTATGTTGAATGTGCCAATTGTGAAACGAGAGGGCGGCGTTGAGCCACGGTTGTTGTTGTGCCGGTTCGACAATGCCGGCCCAGCCATATGCATGCAAACATATGTTATACATAAAGGTTACACAATATACATAGTGTATTAACTTCATGCAAGCGACTTCGTAAATCAACACAGATCATATACCAACATGATATTTATCATTAGCGAATTTGTTACAGTATATAATTATATTTCTATTAATGCCAGTTTATACCAATTATAAACCTCATGGCTATATTCTTTAAAAAGAAAGCGATTTCAAATTATTACTTTTATGGAATGTGTAATTTAATATAGATGTAAGTTACCTGTATTCCTGTCTGAAACTTCCGTTAATGAATTTCCAATATATACAATTGGTGGAATAGACTAGGAAGTTTTTCTGCGCTGTTTACATACAAATAATAACATATTTATTTGACATAGTTCATGAACATTAAATACATTAAATTCCTGATCCGAGGCATTGGCATTATCATGATGGGTAAATTTTGCCAATGTTTACAGTAGTATAGTTGGGAGATACAGTAATTAATTTAAATTAATTTTATACGCTGATCCATGCAATTAACATATATCAGCAAAGTACAGTTGCGTTATTATATCAGCATATATGAACGACTATGGTACCGTACTCAATACAGTTTAGACAGCTTTGCGCAGAGTTCCTTCATATGTTTAGACCATGGCAATTATAGTCTAGATAAACGCCCATGTATTTGGCTGAGTTAACCATTTCATGAGTTTGCTCGGCAACGGCAATGGCACGATTTCACGTTTACCAAAGATAGTATAGCATGTCTTACTCAGATTCACAGTTAGTTGATTGTATCGGAGGGTGCGTTCTGACTTCTCCGCAGCGATAAAAAGAGTCTCGTTGGCACAAGATCCGCTACTGAACAACTTAGTACGATCAACAAACAAATGCAAAGATATCTGGTTCATAGCACTAGAAACACCATTGATATATAATAGAAATAACACGGAAGAAGCAAACGATCTACGATAGACATGTTATTCTCAGTCCGACCGCTGCAAGAGAAATGTCGAGACCAAAGAGGACCGATGTACACTGTCTTCATCGATCTTATGAAAACTGTTCACCTCGTGAGTAGAAGTGGTTTGTTGAACTTGCTGACCAAAATTGGCACAGTCAACTATTGGTAATGGGGCTACTCCAGACCGTTTGAGATTCGCAACGGTGTAAAACATTAACATTTTTGGAACAGCTGAGGATAGAGAAGTGTGGAAAACCTGCGTGTCAACATCCATCATTCACGCGGCCCTCAAGCTATGGGACAACCTTGATAGGTTTGAGTTAACCTAACAACCGGCACGCCGCCCCCTGCCTCAACCTTTATCGGGATGAATTATCCTAACCACCGGAACGCCACCCCCTGCCTCAACCTTTATCGGGTTGCATTATCCTAACCATCGGCAGGCCGCCTCCTGCCTCAATCTTTATCGGGTTGCATTATCCTAACCATCGGCACGCCGCCCCCTGACTCAACCTATATCGGGTTGAATTATCCTAACGATCTGCACGCCGCCCCCTGCCTCAACCTTTATCGGGTTGAATTATCCTAACCATCGGCACGCCGCCCCCTGCCTCAACCTTTAGCGGGTTGAATTATCCTAACCACCGGCATGCCGCCCCCTGCCTCAACCTTTATCGGGTTGAATTATCCTAACCACCGGCACGCCGCCCCCTGCCTCAACCTTTATCGGGTTGAATTATCCTAACCACCGGCATGCCGCCCCCTGCCTCAACCTTTATCGGGTTGAATTATCCTAACCACCGGCACGCCGCCCCCTGCCTCAACCTTTATCGGGTTGAATTATCCTAACCATCGGCACGCCGCCCCCTGCCTCAACCTTTATCGGGTTGAATTATCCTAACCATCGGCACGCCGCCCCCTGCTTCAACCTTTATCGGGTTGAATTATCCTCACATCGGCACGCCGCCCCCTGCCTCATCCTTTTATCTGGTTGAATTACCCTAACCACCGGCATGCCGCCCCTTGCCTCAACATTTTATCTGGTTGAATTATCCTAACCACCAGCCGCCGCCCCCTGCCTCAACCTTTATCGGGTTGAATTATCCTAACCACCGGCACGCCGCCCCCTGCCTCAACCTTTTATCTGGTTGAATTACCCTAACCATCGGCATGCCGGCCCCTGCCTCAACCTTTTATCTGGTTGAATTATCCTAACCACCGGCACGCCGCCCCCTGCCTCAACCTTTATGGGGTTGAATTATCCTAACCACCGGCATGCCGCCCCCGGCCTCAACCTTTATCGGGTTGAATTATCCTAACCAATGGCATGCCGCCCCCTGCCTCAACCTTTATCGGGTTGAATTATCCTAACCACCGGCACAACGCCCCCTGCCTCAACCTTTATCGGGTTGAATTATCCTAACCATCGGCATGCCGCCCCCTGCCGCAACCTTTATCGGGTTGAATTATCCTAACCACCGGCACGCCGTCCCCTGCCTCAACCTTTATCTGGTTGAATTATCCTAACCATCGGCACGCCGCCCCCTGCCTCAACATTTATCGGGTTGAATTATCCTAACCATCGGCATGCCGCGCCCTGCCTCAACCTTTAGCGGGTTGAATTATCCTAAACATCGGCATGCCGCCCCCTGCCTCAACATTTATCGGGTTGAATTATCCTAACCATCGGCATGCCGCCCCCTGCCTCAACCTTTATCGGGTTGAATTATCCTAAACATCGGCATGCCGCCCCCTGCCGCAACCTTTATCGGGTTGAATTATCCTAACCACCGGCATGCCGCCCCCTGCCTCAACCTTTATCGGGTTGAATTATCCTAACCATCGGCACGCCACCCCCTGCCTCAACCTTTAGCGGGTTGAATTATCCTAACCACCGGCATGCCGCCCCCTGCCTCAACCTTTATCGGGTTGAATTATCCTAACCACCGGCACGCCGCCCCCTGCCTCAACCTTTATCGGGTTGAATTATCCTAACCACCGGCATGCCGCCCCCTGCCTCAACCTTTATCGGGTTGAATTATCCTAACCACCGGCACGCCGCCCCCTGCCTCAACCTTTATCGGGTTGAATTATCCTAACCATCGGCACGCCGCCCCCTGCCTCAACTTTTATCGGGTTGAATTATCCTAACCATCGGCACGCCGCCCCCTGCTTCAACCTTTATCGGGTTGAATTATCCTCACATCGGCACGCCGCCCCCTGCCTCATCCTTTTATCTGGTTGAAATACCCTAACCATCGGCATGCCGCCCCCTGCCTCAACCTTTATCGGGTTGAATTATCCTAACCACCGGCACGCCGCCCCCAGCCTCAACCTTTATCGGGTTGAATTATCCTAACCATCGGCATGCCGCCCCCTGCCGCAACCTTTATCGGGTTGAATTATCCTAACCACCGGCATGCCGCCCCCTGCCTCAACCTTTATCGGGTTGAATTATCCTAACCACCGGCATGCCGCCCCCTGCCTCAACCTATATCGGGTTGAATTATCCTAACCACCGGCACGCCGCCCCCTGCCTCAACCTTTATCGGGTTGAATTATCCTAACCACCGGCATGCCGCCCCCTGCCTCAACCTTTATCGGGTTGAATTATCCTAACCACCGGCACGCCGCCCCCTGCCTCAACCTTTATCGGGTTGAATTATCCTAACCATCGGCACGCCGCCCCCTGCCTCAACCTTTATCGGGTTGAATTATCCTAACCATCGGCACGCCGCCCCCTGCTTCAACCTTTATCGGGTAGAATTATCCTCACATCGGCACGCCGCCCCCTGCCTCATCCTTTTATCTAGTTGAATTACCCTAATCACCGGCATGCCGCCCCTTGCCTCAACATTTTATCTGGTTGAATTATCCTAACCACCAGCTCGCCGCCCCCTGCCTCAACCTTTATCGGGTTGAATTATCCTAACCACCGGCACGCCGCCCCCTGCCTCAACCTTTTATCTGGTTGAATTACCCTAACCATCGGCATGCCGCCCCCTGCCTCAACCTTTTATCTGGTTGAATTATCCTAACCACCGGCACGCCGCCCCCTGCCTCAACCTTTATGGGGTTGAATTATCCTAACCACCGGCATGCCGCCCCCGGCCTCAACCTTTATCGGGTTGAGTTATCCTAACCAATCGGCATGCCGCCCCCTGCCTCAACCTTTATCGGGTTGAATTATCCTAACCACCGGCACGCCGCCCCCTGCCTCAACCTTTATCGGGTTGAATTATCCTAACCATCGGCATGCCGCCCCCTGCCGCAACCTTTATCGGGTTGAATTATCCTAACCACCGGCACGCCGCCCCCTGCCTCAACCTTTATCTGGTTGAATTATCCTAACCATCGGCACGCCGCCCCCTGCCTCAACATTTATCGGGTTGAATTATCCTAACCATCGGCATGCCGCCCCCTGCCTCAACCTTTATCGGGTTGAATTATCCTAACCACCGGCATGCCGCCCCGCTGCCGCAATCTTTATCGGGTTGAATTATCCTAAACATCGGCATGCCGCCCCCTGCCGCAACCTTTATCGGGTTGAATTATCCTAACCACCGGCATGCCGCCCCCTGCCGCAACCTTTATCGGGTTGAATTATCCTAAACATCGGCATACCGCCCCCTGCCGCAACCTTTATCGGGTTGAATTATCCTAAACATCGGCATGCCGCCCCCTGCCTCAACCTTTATCGGGTTGAATTATCCTAAACATCGGCATGCCGCCCCCTGCCTCAACCTTTATCGGGTTCAATTATCCTAACCACCGGCATGCCGCCCCCTGCCGCAACCTTTATCGGGTTCAATTATCCTAACCACCGGCATGCCGCCCCCTGCCGCAACCTTTATCGGGTTGAATTATCCTAAACATCGGCATGCCGCCCCCTGCCGCAACCTTTATCGGGTTGAATTATCCAAAACATCGGCATGCCGCCCCCTGCCTCAACCTTTATCTGGTTGAATTACCCTAACCACCGGCATGCCGCCCCTGCCTCAACCTTTTATCTGGTTGAATTACCCTAACCACCGGCATGCCGCCCCCTGCCTCAACCTTTATCGGGTTGAATTATCCTAACCAACGGCATGCCGCCCCCTGCCTCAACCTTTTATCTGGTTGAATTACCCTAACCACCGGCATGCCGCCCCCTGCCTGAACCTTTTATCTGGTTGAATTATCATAAACACCGGCACGCCGCCCCCTGCCTCAATCTTTATCGGGTTGAATTATCCTAACCAACGGCTTGCCGCCCCCTGCCTCAACCTTTATCGGGTTGAATTATCCTAACCACCGGCACGCCGCCCCCTGCCTCAACCTTTTATCTGGTTGAATTACCCCTGCCTCAGGGCATATGCACCAACCATGACAAATCCAGAGGGAGTGAAAGAAATGTTGTACGAGGATCTGGACAAACTGATCAGGTTTGTTCCACGACAGAACAAACTGTTCCCCCTAGGAGACTTCAGCGCTAGAGTTGGCACTGACCTCACGACCTGGGAGGGTGTCATAGGAAAAAACGATGTCGGAAAATGCAACAGCAATGGGCTACTGCTGCTAAGAACCTGCGCAGCACATGATTTTCTCATCAAGAGCACGGTATTATGGCAGCCCCATCGAAATAGGACGTCTTGGATGTACCCGCGCTATAGACACTGTCACCTGATAGACTTTCTCATCACCAGAAGGAAGGATAGACACGATGTAAAGGTGACCAAAGTAATGTCGCAGAGACTATTGGACAGATCACAGATTGCTTGTATGCAAACTCACCATCTGTATTCAATCAGATGGTGAGGAAGGGAAGAAACCAACGAAAATTACAATTATTCGACCGTACAATTATTCGACCATACGACATGCACGGTGTATGGGATATATTTATAACTGCAGTGTCTGGTGTACTACACTAATCTCAACAACCAGATGTGTCCAATTTACTCACCGCCGGTCGCGTAGTTGCTTTATACCGTTCCCGCAGACTCTGCAAAGTATTTATGAACGTCTATGAACGTCCGATCCTTCAGCCACGCTTTCGTCAATTTTGACTTCGTTCCAATAATTGCAACTAACGTTTTTATCGACGTTATGCAAATCACTTCCGATGAGCCGTAACGCTGAATGTTTCCATGGATGACGTTGACGTCGTTAGTTGTCGAATCACGTTCTGGTCTATGACGTCATTCAACGCCACTCACGTGATTTTATTTCCTGTTGTTTCCAGCACTCGGCAGAGTTTTATTAACTGACGAGTGTGTGTATTGTGGCTACAATGTTATGATCTTATAAGGTATCATTGAACAATCAGTATTTTGCATAATATTTTCCCCAAGCCGAGGTTTCCATGTCGACACTGCCAGAATACTTGTCGTCCTCGATGGTTCTTTTGCATCCCGCATTGAGACGCGACCGACATTAGTGTGATATCCGGGTTATAAGTGATGCACAGTCCCTAATGTTGAGAACTAGATTTGTACACCAAACACAGTTAACACGCCATGCCTTACCTGAGCCTGAGGCGATAAGATAACCACTACACTATCCACGTTGTATTGAACTGGTCCGAATGTATGCACTAAGTACTATGGAAAAATTGGACGATGAGATTGAATAAAGCAGTGTCTGGCCTGGCCCGGCCATCACCCATGTAGAACTGGAATCGGGGAGGGAATAACGTACGTGCGTGCGTGTGTTTGTGCGTGTGTGTGCGTGCGTACACACGCACACGCAAAAATTGCCGCATGCGCGAAAGGGCACACCATTGCGCAACTGCAGTTTCGCACAATTAGTGCCTGTCTGCCTGCCTGCCTGCTGCCTGCCTGCCTGCCTGCCTGCCTGCCTGCCTGCCTGCCTGCCTGCCTGCCTGCCTGCCTGCCTGCCTGCCTGCATGCATGCATGCATGTATCTATGTATGTATGTATGTATGTATGTCATGTCAGTGATGCAGGTCTGGCTAGGAAGTCAGGCAGAGCAGCAGATGTAGAGCAGCAGGCAGGAGGCAGGAGAGGCAGGCAGGCAGGCAGGCAGGCAGGCAGGCAGGCAGGCAGGCAGGCAGGCAGGCAGGCAGGCAGGCAGGCAGGCAGGCAGGCAGGCAGGCAGAGAGAGCAGCTAGAATGTGCACTGATGTTGCGATGTGATGTGATGTATGTATGTATGTATGTATGTATGTATGTATGTATGTATGTATGTATGTATGTATGTATGTATGTATGTATGCATGCATTTCAACATCAATTTAACCAATTATGGTAGCCACACAGAAACACAAGACTACATAGATGCAATGTTTCAACATTCGTTTATACCCCTTATCAATAAACCTACTAGAATAACGACTACTACGGCTACGGTAATTGACAATATATATAGCAATGATATACTTGGTACAAATTATCAGACACATGGAATTATTTATACAGATATTTCTGACCACTTACCAATATTTTTACTTACTAAACAAATTAATGACACGAAGGTAGACACAGTAATAGAAACTAGAATATATAATGAACAAGCTATTTCTACATTCAAAGAAAGTATTGATCAGATAACATGGGATGAAATTTATGCCTCCAAAAATCCTCAAGAAAGTTATTCTAAGTTCCTTAATGAAATTTTATTTGTATACAATAAATCATTTCCACTTATTAAAAAAACTATCAGGGCAAAAAAGCATAAACCATGGATTACTATGGGATTTAGACATTCCATTAGAACCAAAAACAAATTGTATAAGTATTACTTAAATAAACCGACTGTATTCAACGAAATAAATTACAAACAATATAGAAATAAACTAAATTGCCTTGTTAACATAGCAGAAAAAGCATACTACCAGCACGAGCTTCATAAGCACAAGGGTAACTTAAAAAACACATGGAAAATATTAAAGGGTATTATTGGAAAGAAAGAAGTAGTTACAACTATAGACCAGTTACTAATTGAAGACAAATTAACAAAAAATAAGCAATACATAGCAGATAAATTTAATGAATATTTTACGAATATAAGTCCACAGTTGGCTGAGGAGATACCATTTGTACAAGGGAGTCCTAATCAATATCTTAAAGGAGTGTATAGAAATTCAATGTTTCTACTGCCAGCCACATCTGATGAGATAAGAGGAATCATTAATAATTTAAAAAATTCTAGTCCTGGATGGGATGGAATAACACCTTTCATTCTTAAGCAGGCCTTCTCCAACTTACTTGACCCACTATGTCACATTGTAAATTTATCATTTGATCAAGGATGTGTTCCAGATCAACTAAAAATAGCTGAAGTAATTCCAGTTTTTAAAGCTGGTGATACGACATCAATTGGCAACTACAGGCCGATTTCTATTTTGTCTGTGTTTTCAAAGGTTCTTGAAAGATTAATGTATACTAGATTAATGAATTATATAACTGCACATAAAATCTTGTCTAATCTCCAATTTGGATTTAGGAAAGGTTATTCCACTGAAATGGCTATTTCAGTGCTAATTGATAATATTAGTAAGACAACTGATAACAAAGAACATGTAATTGGTGTATTTCTTGATTTTGCGAAAGCGTTTGATACTGTTAATCATAGGATTTTAATGGGAAAATTAGCTCATTATGGAATTAGAGGAAACATACTTCAGTGGATACAAAATTACTTAACTAATAGACAACAACGAGTAAAATTAAAAGAAACAACATCCACCCTTAGCAACATAGCATGTGGAGTTCCACAAGGTTCAATTTTGGGACCTTTACTCTTTCTTATTTATATAAATGATCTAACTACTTTATCTGATAAAATGCTTACAATTATGTTTGCTGATGACACAAGTATCTTTATACAAGGTAACAATATACATGAAATGGAAATTGCTATGAACTCTGAGATAAAAAGACTGTCCATATGGCTCAAAATCAATAAACTTTCTCTAAATATTAAAAAAACTCATACAATGACCTTCAGTAATAAGAAAAGTATAAGAGAGAGGAAAAATGACATTTATATAGACGACATAAAAATTGACACTGTAAACAAGATAACATTTTTGGGTTTAATTATAAATAACACATTGAACTGGAGTGCTCACATTAAATATATATGTAGTAAAATATCTAAGAATATTGGCATTATGAAAAAGGTGAAGAACAAATCAG
>JAODUO010000037.1:290000-307500 GCA_025642075.2 Ridgeia piscesae
TATATTGTGCTAACCTCGGCCAGAGGGTGGCCTTTCTCCAGCTGTCTTGTCCTATCCTCGGCCAGAGGGTGGCCTTTCTCCAGCTGTCTTGTGCTAACCTCGGCCAGAGGGTGGCCTTTCTCCAGCTGTCTTGTGCTAACCTCGGCCAGAGGGTGGCCTTTCTCCAGCTGTCTTGTGCTAACCTCGGCCAGAGGGTGGCCTTTCTCCAGCTGTCTTGTGCTATCCTCGGCCAGAGGGTGGCCTTTCTCCAGCTGTCTTGTGCTAACCTCGGCCAGAGGGTGGCCTTTCTCCAGCTGTCTTGTGCTAACCTCGGCCAGAGGGTGCCCTTTCTCCAGCTGTCTTGTGCTAACCTCGGCCAGAGGGTGCCCTTTCTCCAGCTGTCTTGTGCTAACCTCGGCCAGAGGGTGCCCTTTCTCCAGCTGTCTTGTGCTAACCTCGGCCAGAGGGTGGCCTTTCTCCAGCTGTCTTGTGCTAACCTCGGCCAGAGGGTGCCCTTTCTCCAGCTGTCTTGTGCTAACCTCGGCCAGAGGGTGGCCTTTCTCCAGCTATATTGTGCTATCCTCGGCCAGAGGGTGGCCTTTCTCCAGCTATTTTGTGCTATCCTCGGCCAGAGGGTGGCCTTTCTCCAGCTATTTTGTGCTAACCTCGCTTATTTCGATTTTTGATGTTCTTAATGTGCTGATCGTTGGTGCTGAAGTGGAGACGTGGCCCCGTTGGCACGTAAGTGGTGCTTTTACCCCTATAGTACTCCCACGAACTGTGTCAAGGTAATTTCAGTATACAGGTTAATGGAGATTGATTGCAGTTGCTCTGAATGGTGATACAACATTATCTACTGGGACCGCGCCACAAGTTTGATTTGTTACTTCGTAGTTTACATTTGTGTACCGAAATGTAACTAGTTTGAATTGTTTTCATGCTGAATCCATTGGGAACGTACGTAACATCTTCAGAATGCAGATGCAAGAGAATCCATATACTGTCTCTGATCAAACACTAGCTTACCAGCCAAGCAATTTAAATGGTTTCAATTTATACTTTAGTTTACCGTAGTTTTAAAATGTTTCTGATCGATATATATATATATATATATATATATATATATATATATATGCTCACTAATTTGTTGATGATGACATATATATATATATATATATATATATATGTGTGTGTGTGTGTGTGTGTGTGTTTTAAATTTAATATGTTTGATTTCTGCTATCACCTGCCGGTAGAGACGACGGTGATATTAAGAAGTTACAATGCTAATAAAATAAATGCTTGATTCTTTGTTATTGATGTGCCCGGCACACACACACACACACACACACACACACACACATATATATATATATATATATATATATATATATATATATATATATATATATATATATATATATATATATATATATATATATATATATATATATATATATATATATATATATATATACATCAAGTAAGAAAGGATTGGTTTCAAACTGGAAATCGGTTTTGAGTGGAGTACCGCAGGGATCAGTACTGGGACCTATTTTATTCTTAATATATATCAATGATTTGGATGATGACATAACAAGCAAGGTGTTGAAGTTTGCGGACGACACAAAAGTGTTCAGGAAAATTAAAAGTGATGCAGATAGACAGCATTTACAAGATGATCTTAATAAGTTGATAGAATGGTCTGAGAAGTGGCAAATGCTGTTTAATTTTGGAAAGTGTAAGTGCCTCCACACAGGACATGGGAATGAAGATGCACAATATACAATGGGTGGTACTGTACTAAATACTACCTTAAAGGAAAAGGACTTAGGGTTAACTATCAGTGCTGACATGAAGGTATCAGAGCAGTGTGGAATTGCAGCAGCGAAGGGAAACCAAATTCTTGGATTAATTAGGCGAAATATAGTGTACAAAGAAAAAGAACTAATAATACCGCTGTATAAAACAATACTTAGGCCTCACTTAGAATATTGTATACAAGCATGGAGGCCATATAGCAAGAAGGATATTGATATGCTAGAAAGAGTACAAAGGAGAGCAACCAAAACGATACAAAAACTCAGGAATATTAGTTATGAAATGCGTCTAAAAGAATGTGGTTTAACAACACTAGAAACCAGAAGATTGAGAGGAGATCAGATTGAGGTGTTTAAAATATTGAATGGTATGAAAATATTGACAGAAATATTTTTTTCACAGTCAAAGAAGAGAGAAGGACTAGAGGACATGGAGTAGCATTAGCAAAGAAGCAGTGTAGACTGGATATTAGAAAATTTTCATTTCCACAAAGAACAGTAAACGAATGGAACAGATTATCAGCTGATTGTGTAGGTGCTAGTAGTGTTAATATATTTTAAAATAAAATCGACATATACCTAAGACGGGCGGGGTATACTTAGATAGATAGGTTGGACTCTCGATAAGCCAAATGGCTTCCTAGTCCACCTGCCATCTAAAGTTGAATCTCTAGGTGGCAATCTTGTTAAATCTTGTTAAACTTCTTAATATCACCACCGCCTCTACCGGCAGATGTTAGCAGTAATCCAAAATATTAAATTGTTCAGACATTCGTTATTCAAGACAATATCAAGTGCTACTATTTTGTATATATTGGAGAGTGATGTTTCTTTGAAATGACCTTTCTGGCGTCGTGACGGAGTTGTTCTGTGTGGCGTGGCACTGACTGTAGGGAGGCCATTAAATGCCGCCCGCATTCCACATATCCTGCTGACTGGGTGGCTACTTGTGAAGTTATTTATGTGATGCGGAATTTCCATCTACCATTTTTAGAAACACTTACAGCTATGATCAAATACTCATCGGTCAGCCGTTGCGGGTTTCGACGATGTCCAAGCAATTGAGATATCGGATATTTCAATGATGTAAATAAGGCAAAAAATGCAACCTAACCCAACTTAACTGTACCTCATGTGATAAATAACCGGTACAGTCCCAGCGTACTCAAATACAAATATTCGCTCACATTTTGTATTTGTAGAGAAATGCGCAAAAGAAAGGTTGTCAGAATACCTTTATTAAAGGAAACGTCATACTTCAACAGCTTCTGTTATCCCCAAGGAAATGCGGAATTACCCACAAGGTGGTAACTCAATAGGGCAAGCAGTACAGTCCTACCCGTACACACAAGCACTTAATCGACTGTTAACTTTGTTTACCTCGTGGTTATGGTGTTACAAAATATACGTATTATCTGCTGCATTGTGGCAATTACAGTTCAAACTTAGCTGGTACATTGCGTCACTTAGGAACCATTTTGTATATCATATATGTTGGGAAATGTGACATATAATTTGTTATTCAAGTTTGACCCTGCACGTAAGAAACAATACTTTCTGACAACCCACCAGGCGTTGGCGTGACCCTGTGTCACCTCACAGTATTATGTATCGTGTTTTTACATTTAACGGTAATCACCTTCACGCCTTTGATTGTAGCTATTGCGTGATTCGTGCGTTACACAAATAATTAATTATATTTGTCGAAGGGTTTTCACTGGTATTTTCCACGCCGTCTGGTGTTCTATCTTTGTTCGATAGACTAATAATTTATCTAGCTATTCTCGGTTTCGTGTCGACCCACCCAGACAGGCAGCGCAACGAAACCAACTCACCTACTGATACATTATACTGCCGAAGGCTGGTGAGAACATGACAAAGGTGACGTCAGTTATACAAAACTAGAATTGAATATTTCTTAATTTACCTGTGTGTTATCTTCATACGTTTAGATAGGTTTCTTTAACACATGGAGTTCCAGACCTGCATACATTGAATTGTATTGTCAACGTTTTACTGGGTGTTATATGACTATAGTCACCCTTGAACAGAGTACTTCTGTGGAAATGAGCATAAACATAAAATAGTTTTATTATTTTACTAAATCTTTTAGAGGGCTTCATTAATCGTGTGCCCTGTAATGTGACCACACCTCAAATGATATGCACTGAACTCTGACAAAGTCAGTGTTACTGTAGTGATACAAACTGCACACAGAACAAACCTCAAATGTCCAACATTTGAATCCCACCCCAAACTCAACCCAACTATTTCCAGCCTACAAATGTAATCTATGGTTTGGTTGGGAGTAAACGACCTGACCTAAAGCACCCTGCACTCGTGCTGACACGCCATACACAACAAACCATTGTCAAATACTTCCATTAGGACACCGAGTTCCCGCTCATATAACTCTTGCCTGCAATTTAAGCTAACAGATGACACGATATAGACGACGGTGGCAGTAGATGGTCAATACATCAACCGGACTTGTGTCCAGTGAACATATCGGTCAAGGCGTTAGTAGTTAAGTGTTTGTGGTGAATCACCTCACTAGTGGTCGTACCATCCACCACCAGGAACGATAATGACGATGTATGTCTAGAATGCAACGGTACAACTCTCTCTTGAAGATTGGACACGCGACCTCACCATCACCCATTAAATCATCAAAGAACACGTGTGATGAAGCACGTAGTAGACTACGAGATAAGCGACGGAAATCGCGTATCACCACCTCGACAGCCTACGGAATGAAAATACCTAGAGGAGGACCGGCGGGACGGTGTGGAGACGAACTAGACGACTACTGGAAGGGTACCATCTGGCACAGGACAGCGCAAGATAGGGAGATGTGGAAGCAGTATGCTGAGGCCTTCGCCCAACCACGGGACACTATGGCTGAATACATACATATATACAAAGATACATACATACATACATACATACATACATACATACATACATACATACATACATACATACATACATATACCCACATACACCTACTCATATACACACACATTCACGCATACACACATACACACATACACACATACACACACAAACACACATATACGCATACACGCAACACGAAAGAAAAACACATGCACACATGCACACACACACACACACACACACACACACACACACACACACACACACACACAACACACACACACACACACACACACACACACACACACACACACACACACACACACACACACACACACACACACACACACACACACACACACACACACACACACACACACACACATTTTTGCATAAATTCATCGGGTGAAAACCCCCATAAAAGGGTAAGCAGATACCTTGATGACAGTTATGGCATTGGGTGATCTAGGAATCATACATACATACATACATATACCCACATACACCTACTCATATACACACACATTCACGCATACACACATACACACATACACACATACACACACAAACACACATATACGCATACACGCATACACACATACACACATGCACACATGCACACACACACACACACACACACACACACACACACACACACACACACACACACACACACACACACACACACACACACACACACACACACACAAAACACATACACACATACACACATACACACATACACACAATACACATACACACATACATGCATATAAACATACATATAAACATACGTATATAGAAAGCACCACATCTTAACATTTCGGATTCCCCATTATATGTGTTTTTTGTTGTATACAAAAAGTTTGCAAAAACATATAAAACCAAAAACAAACTTATTCAAATGGCGTAATATTGTTTTGTTTGTAGTTTAAAATGTGGTCCCAACTGAAAGTTGTTTAATGTGTAGTGTTATGGGAGTGGAACGGGTGAATGTTACGGTAATTAACGTATTCTCTTTCCGTTAAACACAGATAGTGTTATTCGGACAGTCCAATAGTTCTACAGGTTTCTGTTTTAAGAAACATTCTCCCCCTTTGTGCAGAAAGGACTAAACTGATTTGATCAGATGTCAGGGTTTAGAGTACACATTTCCCATAAATACGTATATTAATAGTCACACGTACACACCCAGAGTGGTACACGTGCACTCTCACACACCTGCCCACATACACACCAGTCACCTTCCACGCATTCGTCCTCGCACTGGCCTTCGCAAGAGTATTTATTGTCTTGATATTTCGTTGCGAGAATGTGCCATCGGTCACGTGGTCGAAGAGATAAAAGGAACGATACGCTGGATCATCGTCACATTCCCGGTTTCCTGAATCTGCAAAGAACGTCATCTCAGAGATTCACAGCCAAACCAACCAAAAGGTGAGCGCTATTTTGCAGTCAGAGATACTGTGTTGCCGTTTGTAGATAAACCCCTTAAAAAATTTTAATAATTTTTGATGTTGGGGTTGAAAAATTTAAGTTTAAATTAATTTATTTTTTTAAAAATGTTATTATGGTTATTATTTCAGATGATAATTTTGTAGTTTCAGCGTTGTTTATTGCTTTGAAGTTTTTTATATTACAAAAGCATATCACACAAATTTGACTTTATTAAACTTACGGCTGAAGTTACTTCTTATGCATAATATATTACATTATTAATACTTCCTCCCAATGGAACAAACATGGCGCAGTTCCTAAAATTTTTTTAAAACTAGGGTAATTTTTGGTAATATGCATATGTTTATATCTCTATGTACATTCAGAAAGTAACGGAGTTCGTTTTTGGCTTTAGAATGAACCCCCGGATGCTTTTTTGGTTGGGTGGGCTAATCTGGACGTTTGTTCGGATTTCCCCAACAGGGCACGGGGAGAAACCCGGTCATTTGAAGGTATTTAATTTATAAAAAAGGGGATATTAAATAAAATATAAGTTTTAATATATATATATATATATATATATATATATATATATATATATATATATATATAAAAAAATTTTTTACCCCAACACACAACAACCCCACACATTTTAATATATATATATATATATATATATATATATAAAATATATATATATATATATATATATATAATAAAATTTTAAACATAATATAAAACAAAAACCCTTTTTTGTTTTGTTTTCATTTTCTTCCCGTGTCTACTGATGGAATGACTACATAGAGCTATAATCGTAGGTTACATTGTCTATATATATATATATATATATATATATATCAATGTATAAAAAGAAATAAAAAACCTTTTTCAAAAATTTTTGGTTGCCCCTTTTTAAAAAAAAGGGGGTTTTCCTTATTTCGATTCTTTTCAAAATAACTCTCGTGTAATGTCGCAGTTACGTGGTGATTACTGCTATTATTTTAAGACAATCGAATATCTTGTAAAACTTTCGTAAATAAACAATTGTTCAATTTAATATTGCAATTTTGCAATGTGCATTACTTTTTTCACTTTCCTTGCTTTGAATTGTCTCTGCGTAGAATATGCTAGAGTAATCACAATATGTACAAAAGTATCACAACACAGCATTTGATCTTGCGACGAGGTTACGGTCACTGACTGCTTAGTTGGTGAACAAAGTTACAGCAAATATGTGTCAAATCACCATTGTATGCATTTGTTGAGACTGACTTAGAAAGTGACGAATCAGTTATATATTTAAATGGTCGGTTATCATTAATATCGTGAATAATTTGCGCTATGTTTTCCTCGTTTCGACAGATACTCTGTATATCAAACTACAACTAATTTCTTCAATGATTAGTAACGTGACCCATGCGGGACAAACAGATCCTTATGGGCAGAGAAAACCAGGTGTGGAAGCTGCTTTTGATGAGGGAATGCATTGTATGTTTTTTTCTCATGTCATCCTACTGTCATAACCTTTTAACCACTACACTTCGTGACGTCACGCTTAATAATATGGATTGTGTTAGTTTCTATGGTCGGGTTCCTCCGTGATGAGCAACAGTTTCTTGTGTTACTCTCTTTGTTATTATGTATTAGTGTAGTTACTATTCGCCATATTGTTCTATTTGTATGAGTGCTATGCCTATCGCTATAGTTCTACTGCTACTTTTATTTCAGCTGCGCCCGACATGCAAATATCGTACATTGACCCCTGCCGTGAGTAATGACAGTACATCCACACACACGCACACACGCACACACGCACACACGCACACACGCACAACACCACACACGCACACACGCACACACGCACACACGCACACACGCACACACCCCACACGCACACACGCACACACGACACCCCACACAAAACCAACACGCACACACGCACACACGCACACACGCACACACGCACACACGCACACACGCACACACGCACACACGCACACACGCACACACGCACACACGCACACACGCACACACGCACACACGCACAACGCAAAACACCACACAACCCCAAAACACACAGCACACACCAAAACCACAATCGCACAAACCCCACACGACACACACACCAAAGCACACACCAACACCCCACACGCACACACGCACACACCAAAACACACGCCCCACGCACACACGCACACACGCACACACGCACACCCCACCACACACGCACACACGCACACACGCACACCAAAAACCCCACCCCCACACCAACAACACACGCACACACGCACACACGCACACACGCACCCCACGCACACACGCCCCACGCACACACCACACACCCACACACCACACACGGGGCCCCCCATATATATATATATATATATATATATATATATATATATATATATATATTATATATATATATATATATATATATATATATATATATATATATATGCGTAAAGATTTGGAAACATTAATTAAAAAACATACACACAAATACTCACGTAAAATGCACGCGCACGCCTTTAAACACGCACACGAGCACGAGCAGACCGGGGCACGAGGAAAAGAGCACGCGCTTTGCCCCCACGCGCGCCCCGCGCACGGGCCGCCCCACACACCACACCCACCACACCCCACACCAAAAACCGCACACGCACACGGGACACCCCACGCCCCGGGACACGCACACCCCACGCACACGCACACGCCCACGCCCACGCCCCCAAAACCCGCCGCCCACGCCCCACGCCCACGCCCAAGCCCACGCCCGGGCCCAAAAAGCCCACGCCCACGCCCCCCCACGCCCACGCCACCCCCCGCCCCGCCCAGCCCACCCACGCCCACGCCCACGCCCACAACGCCCACCCCACGCCCCACCCCCGCCCAGCCCACGCCCACGCCCACGCCCACGCCCACGCACACGCACACGCACACGCACACGCCCCCACACGCACACGCACACACACACACACACACACACACACACAACACAACAATATATAATATATACATATATACAAAATAATATATAATATATACATATATAATATATAATATATAATAAAATAATAAAATAATATATATAAAATATCCATATATCCATATTCCCTAATCAATTGGAAATTATGTATATATTACATATTTTAAAATGTACAAAATATAATTTTAGATACATAAAAAACATGAAAAATAACATATATACATATATAAAATTTTAATATATAATATATAATATAAAATATTAAAATATAATATATACATACATACATACATATATAATATATACATATATACAAAATATACATATATACATATATACATATATACATATATACATATATACAAAATATATACATATATACATATATAAAATATATATAATATAATATATATACAAAATACATATAAAATACATATACATATACATATACATATACATATACATATACTATACATATAATATACATAAAAAAACATAACATATCAAAACCAAACAAAATAACATAAACAACTTCATAATTTTCCTGTTTGTTTTTTCACATACAAACAAAAATGAAAAAACGAACCAAACCCACATACATCACCCCCCACCCCACCCCCACCACGCACGCCCCAAAAATAACACCAAACACAAACACACTCTATACGCGCCACACAAACCGGCATGGCATTAACCATACAGGCTCGAAATCTGGGAGTATGAAAGGGAAAAAATTTCCCAGTGTACAGATATGTCCAAATTATTATATAAATCAACCATTTTGGTATTTGGTTGACATAGTTTATTCTTCTCGCGCCCCATAACCATTTAACACCTCAAGTTGGTCTGTCTTTTACCTCCTATGCATTGTGTTGTGCCAATCTGGGGTAAAATTCGCTACGGCTCGCTCTGCAAGGTCTTGCAAAGAAGTTTGTTCCGGGGGTTTCCCGGATGGAGGACGATTCCTGTATTCACAGAGCGACTGGGACGTAGCTGCTGCAAATGTTGCTGCGACAAACAGGGCTTTGCTCACTGCAACGACGGCTACAGTGTCATTATGAAGAGAGACATACATTATTGCTGAGTACATTCGTCACAAATGTCGATGAATTAACTGTCATTCGTGTGATGATACAGTTAAATAAAATGTGAACATAAACGTACTGATACTAATCGTTTCTTACGTCTTATGTTGGACTTGTTTTTGTGGTAGTGGTACCAATTATGCGTCACTTCAAGAGGAGATTTTCCCCTAAGGGTAGTTTCCTTGATTTCCTGCTACGTATGTTAAACTAGGATGTTATTGATTTCAGAAAATATTTCGCATCCATTCACAAATGTATTCAAAGAAATTAGCAAAATCCTCCTACCCCATTCTCCTACAATCTGATCTTTAACCTGACGTCCCTTAATTTATGTAGATTCAGCAGGCAATTTGTTCTGTTGTCACATCATGGCCGAATGACATTTGTATTCACACGCTTCCAATCACTGTCTGACAAAAGTTATTTTTTCACAGCTCAAAAACCATCATTTCTGAGCCCTGAGTGCTACATTCTACGTTCACAGAAATTCACACATAACTGCACAGTGACAATTGTAATGGGCAGGACTACTGCCGACGAAGGATGGCTAGATTATGTAGTATAGGCTCTGAACCAATATGGCGTTTTACAGAAATCAGGTTTTGTCTTCGGCGGAAGTGACGTCGTAATTTTGAAATAGCTCCTTGAGCGATGCATCCCGGGTAGCCATGAATTGCAGGCCTAGAGATTTAACAAGATTTAACAAGATTGCCACCTAGAGATTCAACTCTAGATGGCAGGTGGACTAGGAAGCCATTTGGCTTATCGAGAGTCCAACCTATCTATCAAAAAGCCCGTCTTATGTATATGTCGATTTTATTTTTAAATATATTAACACTACTAGCACCTACACAATCACCTGATAATCTGTTCCATTCGTTTATTGTTCTTTGTGAAAATGAAAATGTTTTTTGCTAATCCCCAAAACTCCTGTCCTCTAGTCCTTTCTCTTCCTTGACGTGAAAAAATATTTTGTCAATATTTTCATATCCATTCAATATTTTAAACACCTCAATCTGATCCCCTCTCAATCTTCGGGTTTCTAGTGTTGTTAAACCACATTCTTTTAAGCATTTCATAACAATATTCCTGAGTTTTTGTATCATTTTGGTTGCTCTCCTTTGTACTTTTTCAAAATATCAATATCCTTCTTGCGATATGGCCTCCTTTCTTGTATACAATATTCTAAGTGACCCCCAACTATTTTTTTATACAGCGGTATTATTAGTTCTTTTTCTTTTACACATTTTCGCCAAATTTAATTTTTTTCCCTTCGCTGCTGCATTTCCCACACTGCTCTGATACCATCATGTCAGCACTAATATTTAAACCCCTAAGTCCTTTTCCCTTTTAAGGATATTTAGTACAGTATCACCCATTGTATATTGTGCATCTTCATTCCCATGTCCTGTGTAAAGGGCACTTACATTTCCAAAATTAAACAGCATTTGCCACTTCTCAACCATTCTATCAACTTATTAAGATCATTTTGTAAATGTTGTCTATCTGCATCACTTTTAATTTTCCTAAACACTTTGTGTCGTCCGAAACTTCAACACCTTGCTTGTTATGTCATCTCCAAATCATTGTATATTTTAAGAATAAAATAGGTCCCAATTCCCTGCGGTACTCCACTCAAAACCCCTTTCCAGTTTAAACCCCCCCATAAACTACTACTTTTTGTCTTCTACAATAAGCCTTTTTTCTATCCAGTTGATCTTTCCATTTCCCCATGGGCCTTTAGTTTAAGTAGTAGTCTTTGGGGCATTTGTCAAAGGTTTTTTAAAATCAAGTAGATTAATCACTTACCCCTATCTACCACTTTGTAAATCTTCCAAAAAACATAAATATTTGTTTAAGATGCCCTGTTTTTAAAAAACCCATGTTAGATGGTTTATCAATTTTTTTTAACAAGAAAATCAACCAGGGTTTTAATTAGTCTTTCTAATAGTTTGCAAATCACCGATTTAAACTCACTGGTCTATAGTTCTCTGACTTGTTTCCGCCTTTTTTAAATAATGGTATAATGTTTGCTTCTTTCCATTCTAAGGGAAAATTCCCTCCTCAAATGACAAATTGAACACGTTGCAAGGGTATGCTATTTTTTAAAATTTTCCCATAGTAATTTGGGGGGAATATCCATATATTTATTACCCCAATCTTTATTTTCATAGCTACCATTTTGGGGTTACAATTAGTTGTCCTAAATAGTCAAACTCTTCCTTCGAACTTAGTCTCAAGTACTGGTAATATACTAATATCTTCCCTGGTAAACACTGAACTAAAGTATCATTTATTTTTCTCCCATTAAGAACCCCTTGTTATTATTTTTTCCCCCTCCCTTTAGGGGACCAATTATCCTGAATTTTCTGTTTCTTCGAACATACGAAAAAATTTGTTCATTTTTTATATTAAAAGCATTTTTTGTTCTAGCTTCTTTTTTTTTAAAATTTCAGCTGAGCTTGATTAAGTGCTTCTTTATAAATGCTATAGCCTTCTTTTCGGTATGTCTATATGTCCCACACATTTGCTTTACTTGTTTTTTCTAATGGCTTCCTTCGATAAGTGTTTTTCTTTACCGTTTCCCCGTTTTTCGGGGGAAAAATTTTCAAGAACAATTTCATTTTTAAAATATTAAATTTCTGTTGTTCTTATTTTTCAGTGTTTATTCCAGCTATCTTTGCTAAATATTCCCTCATGCCCTTATATCTTCCTTTGTGAAAATTTTCCTGAATTATTTTTTTTTCCCGTTCTTTTATTTGATGATAAATTTATTTTTGGATCACACCCCAGTGGCTAAATATTTTGACATTATAAAAAAATTCCCCTTCTTGAGCTAATACTTTCAACAGTTCTCCCCCCTGGTTGTTCTAACACATGTTGAGAAAGGAAACTATCTTGTCAAAATTTTAAAAAACTCTTGATCCTCTCTCCCGGTCCCCTTTGTAGAGATGTCCACTGTATATCCCATGGTTAAAATCCCCCATAATAATACAGTCCCGTTTACTCACTTCTTTGATAGCTTATTATTTTTTTATTTTTCCATGCTTATGTTTGGACTCCCATAACAACCCAACAGTTAATGTTGATTTCCTGTAACTATGTTACACCCAAAACTTCTTCACATTCTGCTTCTTTTTTTAATTTTATTTCATAAGCTTGGATGGACTTTAAATATAAAATAACTGCCTCCCCTTCTTTAATCATTTTCCAAACATTAATACCCGTTTTCTAATTCGACTGATATATCGGGTGTGGCCCAAATTAGTTATACCTATTATGTGAGGGTCAATATCTTTACCATAATGTTTAGTTCATTTTTTTTTTATATGTCCCGATTAAACAAAAATTTATAACCAAATTCCGTAGGGCTTTCCCGGCTGTTCTTTGCTGATGTCTTTTTTCTATTTTTTTGCCTCAGTATTTGGCTTTTGTGTATCCCCCGGAAACTAGTTTAAAAAAATTTCAACCTGTTCCATTATTCATCGATCGGGAAAGGGTTTTCGGAGAAAACTGCTGCGCCCTTTCCCTTAGTAGGCCATTCTATAAAATGTTTCTTTACCAACAAAATATCCCCACAAATCTACAAATCCCAAATCCCTTTTTCTTCACAATCCTTAATAGTCCGTTAATTGCCATCCTCTTGCAATTTCTAAATGTTGTTCCCCTTCCTCATCACTGGCAAGATTCCTGAGAGATGATCTGTTCAACCTCGTCTTCTTCAGTGTTTTACCAACTCTTGTATCTCTTTACTATCCTGGTTGTTCCATCCCTGTCTGCATTGTTCGTCCCTACATGTATAATATAGACCCCCTTGGCCATGCCCCAATACGTTTCTACCCGTTCACACATGCTCTATCCTAGCCCCCGGAAGACAAACAACAAGTCTTTTTTTGCTTAATGTCCTGTCTGTCTTTTGCAAAATGGAGTCTCCCATAAATACCCTTTTTGTTCTCAATGCCCCTCGATCACTGCTTCAGAGTAGCTCCTCCGTTTTTTCCTGGTTTTGACTTTTCCCCCCGCCGCTTTTCTGTTGTTCCCTTTTTTTCCGGGCTTTTTCTTCCTGTCATGTCCATTTACTTCCGTTTGGGCACATCACCTCTCACTTCCTTTTTTCCCTTCGTCTTACCTCCTTCCATCTATTCTCTCATCTCCTGTCCCCTTGTCCCCCCTCCTTCTCTACTTCATTTTTTCCCCCGCACCTTCCTGCATGTCATGTTTCCTGTTGTTCTTTCTCCATTTGTTGTCCTTGCAATCACCCCCCCTCCACTCTCATCCCCTTCACAATATCCGTTAGCCTAGCTAACTCTGCTGTCAGACAGTCCACTTTCCCAAAACCCTAAACATTGGGAAGAAAACCCCTTCCCCCGTTGTCTCGACCAAGTTTTTCCGCACCCCGATACGGCAAAACCCCAACGTGGCAGTGGTTACACACCAAGTGCCTCCTTGCCTTCACTTGCCGCTTGCCAGGTGCCATATTACGATTTGTCAAAAACAACTCTTATTTAAAAAACTTGTCTTTTGAAAGACTGTTTTTTATTTGTACACAAATGCAGCACACTTTATGTTTAAAAAACTTACTACCTATTACCATGAACAATAAGTTTAGTCTGTATGGTACCGTTCCCTAGCGGAAACTTGGACACTACCTTTTAAACAAACAAGGGGTTTTCCCACTAAAACGCTTGTTTATTTTTAATAAAATGATACCTATTCACAGTTTTATCTTACATATGTAGTTGTTTCTCTTTTTGCTTTATCTCTTATATACTATATCAAATAAAGAATTTGCTCAATCTTTTTACAATTTGTCAAGCCTAGATTACCCTTTTTTCACCCCCTATACTAATCTTTCAAAAATACTGTTAACTAACAAACTTTAACCAAAACTACTACTCAATATATGTCCAGTACCACTTTATGAATAACCTTAACACAAGAATAATACTTATCAATCAATATTTCCGCTTGTTTTTCAAATTTTATACACCACCAATTTCAAACCTCTACATCCACCAATTTTCCCGCCAAAGAAAAAAGGGGGAATTGTTTAAACAGGGGGGTTCCCTTTTTCAAAATAAAGAAAAAAAAAATTTTTGGGCGTAGAGACTGCGATTGTAAACAGGTTCCTACAGTAAGAACAAATGGACGGTAGAGACTGCAATTGTAAACAGGTTCCTACAGTAAGAACAAATGGCAGTAGAGACTGCAATTGTAAACAGGTTCCTACAGTAAGAACAAATGGGCAGTAGAGACTGCAATTATAAAAAGGTTTCTACAGTAAGAACAAATGGGCAGTAGAACTGCAATTAAAAAAGGTTTTAAAAACAAATGGGCAGTAGAGACTGCAATTATAAAAAGGTTCCTACAGTAAGAACAAATGGGCAGTAGACACTGCAATTGTAAAAGGTTCCTACAGTAAGAACAAATGGGCAGTAGACACTGCAATTGTAAAAAGGTTCCTACAGTAAGAACAAATGGGCAGTAGAGACTGCAATTGTAAAAAGG
Source organism: Ridgeia piscesae (assembly GCA_025642075.2). Taxonomy (NCBI): domain Eukaryota; kingdom Metazoa; phylum Annelida; class Polychaeta; order Sabellida; family Siboglinidae; genus Ridgeia; species Ridgeia piscesae. Next base: position 305,714 of record JAODUO010000037.1, read on the forward strand.
TTCCTACAGTAAGAACAAAAGGACAGAAGAGACTGCAATTGTAAACAGGTTCCTACATTAAGAACAAATGGACAGAAGAGACTGCAATTGTAAACAGGTTCCTACAGTAAGAACAAATGGACGGTAGACACTGCAATTGTAAAAAGGTTCCTACAGTAAGAACAAAAGGACAGAAGAGACTGCAATTGTAAACAGGTTCCTACATAAGAACAAATGGACGAAAAACTGCAATTGTAAAAGGTTCCTACAGTAAGAACAAAGGACAGAAGAGACTGCAATTGAAAACAGGTTCCTACAGTAAGAACAAATGGACAGAAGAGACTGCAATTGTAAACAGGTTCCTACAGTAAGAACAAATGGACAGAAGAGACTGCAATTGTAAACAGGTTCATACAGTAAGAAATAATGACAGCTGCTGGCAGGGAATGAACTCTGAACAACTGAAGAATAAAATCAACACGTTTCGTATTACATCTGCTGCTGAAGTGTCTGTAAACAAACATCTATAAATGGTGACCATGACGTCATCTGTGTTCGTACATGACGGGCATTTTCTCGAGACACTGAGATGAGACAACTGTAAAAAATCAATTACTAAGTCGAAGTGCATGTTTGATCGCGCTCGTCACAGTTGAGCCAGCATTGACATTTTAGCTTGGCCACTCGCGTCACGCTTGATAGCACAAGCAGTATTGTCCGTCTCACCTCGCTAGACTACTCAGGAATGGCCGAGCGTTTGCGAACAGTCCTGCCGCGTCGGTCATCGGCAAATGGGCGCTGCCGGTTTTGAAAGCGTGATACAAGGAGTCTGATGCTCCGGAAACAGTGCTGGGCCGTGTGAAAACACAATGCTCTGCATGGCGTACACGTTCGTCCCAACAATATCTGCTAAAAGTGCCGCTTATTAGTTTTGGTGATCGGTCCTTCAACGTGATTGGACCTCAATTATGTATCTCGCCGCCGATTCATATAAAGATTAGTGGAACTCTACAAATATTCAAAGACCCATATGTATAGAATAAAGCGGACATCTTACTTTCTTTGAGCCTTAACTGCTTAACTCATGTTTTATTTATGTGCACGTTATTGCATATATGTAAGAATTGTAATGTTTAAATACAGTGTTATTCATTTATTTTATTATAATGAAGTAATGTTAATGATTTGACAGTTTTTATAACTATTGTATCAGTTTTTTGTTTTTATATATAATGTTACTTTGAATGTTGAGGATTTGTTTAGTCTAGTACAGCGCTTTGAGCATTTTTATGGAAATTGCGCTTTGTAAAATAATAATAATAATTATTATTATTATGTTGGGGCTCCCGACAAATGCAACCAGCCAACATTAACAGCCCGTCAGTGTTCGACAGAGTTAGCATCGGCCATAGCAGCACAACGGTTCACAGAAAACTCTTGGCACGGTAATCTTAAAGAGCAAGCAGCAACATGATCTATGAGCATCAAAGAAAGCGCGAAAGTGTTTCTTGTGTATAAAGTTCAACCTTTACTCGAACCGAAGTAACCAGGCCTTTTCGGGATGTGAGCCGTTGGAGAAAGTGTTTACGAATACGCTTTGAAAACAAACAAAGGTGATAATGTTTCCACTGACAGATAACGTCGGGTTTACGAGATGGACACTAATTGTCAGACAGGTTGGCACTTTGACAATTGTAAAAAGGTGAAATGGGGATATGGTTGTGTTCGTTCCAGTCCTGAAAGAACTCTGTGGAATCCGAACAGACTGGTTGTCGAGTAGATAAACTGAACACCAAGAACGCTACATT
>JAODUO010000037.1:312500-320000 GCA_025642075.2 Ridgeia piscesae
TCACAGTATACAGAAGTAAGCAGATACCTTGATGACAGTTATGGCATTGGGTGATCTAGGAATCATTGTACACATTTATTTTAGTGATACAGATATACTTGTCCTTCATACACTTATGGTGCAGACGTCACTGGATACAGGACATAGGGAAAGCAAAAACCTACATACATCAATACATTCCTGAAAGCTCCAGACGATGTGATCAACACCCTTGGTGGCCTTGAGGTTGGAGCGTATCCGTCAGACCAGATGCTGTATGGCTGCTATGAACAGTTCCTGTTTTAACCCTACTGCTGTGACGGTGATGCAGGTAAGATGGCACATGTTCAAACAACTGATGCCAAACCACGGAGTAGAGAAACTCTTTCCTACAATGGGTGCCATCAATCAGCACATACTGCGTGCACACTACCAAACCAATATTTGGGCACAGGACACAGTTGCAGAACCCACTATGCTGGATTCTGTAGGACCAAGATGGCACGAGGATAATGACGGAACATACATTCCCACCGTTACAGACGTACCATCATCACCAGAAGCAGTTGCCTAACTGGTGAAATACAGATGTGCTGTGAGCAAGTGTACGGTTAGATATTTATGTAAGGCGCACATCATGACATGTACAGAACTGTGCAAGCGTGAAACAGCTGAAGAGACATGTACAACGTTCTGGACAAAGACGTCCAGGGTGAAGACGAGAATCATCTTGCAGATGAAAATGATGACTGAAGTGTCTTTCCAGACCTGTTTCATACGGAGGTACATATACATGTTGGTATAAATTGCCATTTCAGAAAATATTACAAACACATTAAATGATTAAAGCCTAGATTTATTTACTACTTTTTATATTGTTACGTCATATTTTAGAATGGCAGGACATGTACAATCATCGATGTGCAACTACACCACAGAAACGCAAGCGAACAAAACATATATTCGTACATTCACATATTGACACGAAATAATAATGAGAAACGTGTTGCGTACTACTACTGAGGGCCATTGTCAGTAACATGATGTTTATCAATATTGAACCATATTTGTGTCCACATAAATAAATGGACATGAAATAAGTATAGTATAATAAATTGAAACTTAAAATGTGTGATCAAACATATGCTGGTTCTTACGTTTTATGGCTATTTTGACACCTATATGGCTGGTATAACTTCTTTTTATTTTCATAAAATAATGGTTGCATTGGATTCATCATGCTTCAAAACATATAAAACGAATCCGAGTTCAAGTTTCCATACCCTTTATTTCGGTGCCCGGTGGCGGTCATCTTGAATTTTCCCATGAAAAAGTGAACGAAAAATGGAAAGTGTTTTTGTCAGTCCCTTCGGGTCAATATAAGTGAAAAAAACACAAATATAAAAAATCTACATGAAAAAGTCACAGGACATATATTTGTTACATAATTGCGTATACTATATACATTTTATGGTCATTTTAACGCATTTTGGCCGACATAGCTTTATTTTCATTTATTTCATCAAAACAATAGTTGCATTGGATTCCTCGTACATACGACATAAAACGACCCCGAGTTCAAGGTTCTATACCGTTTATTGCTAAAGATACAGCGATTATAAGAATTTTGGTGACCGGTAGCGGCCATCTTGAATTTCCCCACGAAAAAATGGACTAAAAACAGAAACAGTTTCTTTTTCAGTCCGTTAGGATCAATATTAGTGAAAAAACACAATTATTTAAAATATATATGACAAAATCACAGAATGACACAATGACATGCAATAATCATTGTTGAAAGACGATGCGTGATGTTGTAGAAACTTATATTTCACATTCCCTAGAAATATTCTAGTATCTTATTTCTTATATGAATACACATGATTGACTAGATTAACAGTTGTAACCCTTATATATATATATATATATATATATATATATATATATATATATATATATATATATATATATATATATTATATATCTTAAACTTATATATATATATATATATATATATATATATATATATATATATATATATATGTGTAAAGTATTCCCACATTTAACTATGCATCAAAGAATATATAAACCAACGTGCGCAGCTTCAGCATTATACAGAATAACTACGTTGATCAGTACAAACTTTCGTACAAAATCAATATAAATATACAAGCATTGTCTAGTATTGCTTGTTAATCTGTATTATGAAATCAAGCTCATCTTAGTTATCGCTTCAGTTTTATTTCGATTGAAAAAGGCTGCACATCGCTGAACGACCCATTTCACATCAGAACTACGATATACAAAACTGCGATAGCCTCAGTCGACGGTGTCGCGATACGGCGGCCCACCGGTTAGGATCGGCCGCATGCTAACCTCGTCCGGCGAGTTCTACGAACACAGAAGCGAAGGTTCATTACTAGGGTGACAATCGGGGATAGTCTTACTACAGCAATTGTATCGCCGTAGTTGAAGATACTGGCCATCTTTGCTACCGGTTGTTTAATTTATAATAGCAGCTCCCCATAGAAAAAACCTATTTAATATATTGTGTCAGATCAAATAATCAATATAATAATATTTATACACAATGTATGAGAGTGTGTATGTATAATATATATATATATATATATATATATATATATATATATATATGTATATATATATATTATATATATTATATATTATATATTATATATATAATATATATATATATATATATATATATATATATATATATATATGTATGTATATATATATATATATATATATATATATATATATATATATATATATATATATATCACGTCGTAGCAGCTTACGATTACGTCATCTTCTTTGTTTCTCTGACGTGTACGTCTCCTTCGAATGAAACCTGCCACAATCAGAGGAAAGAAGTTGGTGAATATAACGGTCAAATCCCCAGTCACGGTTCAGCAAGGTTAATAATAGCTTTGCTAAATATTTAAATTACATAGCGATAGTGGACTATTTACTTTATGAATGAAACGTAAAGTAATGAATGCAACATAAGGTAACATTCAGCCCGGGACACGTAATACTGGCTTTTAATTCATCTCCATTGTTTACGGCTTCTTTAGATGTGTTTTCCAAAATGTGTTTGGTTAACCTATGAAAGAAAACCGAGGAAAATAAACATTATCTTGACATATTAGATTAAGTAAATATTAGCGCAACAGTTACATACTTAACGGGAGATGTCATAGACAGCTATGTTTGGCTCATGTGCTAGACAGGTCTGGTGACGGCACAGACACATTTGCTGTACACAGTCAACAAACGTCTATGAATACACAAGTACTTTCGAAAGTTAAAAAAACAGGCGATTAGATATTATATGATGAGAGGGAGTTGCGATTTTTATAATGCACTATTGTCATAACGTAGATTTGTATTACTATTTGTGTCACTCGCCAGATGGTAGCACAAGTGTTGCAATTAATTTCACCGCGATTCATGATGACGACAAAACTATTACAAAACGTAACACTGGATGTATTTTGTTGCGATCAACGCTATTGATAAAGTGGTTTCCCACGGTAATACGCACTCGAAACGCCGCCGAGGAAGACTGCGACGATGACACTGACAGACGAACCTAGAGCAGCGTACATCATAGGAGACATACTGTAGAGGTCCGTCATGTGAAAACTACAACAACGCCACGAACACATTATCACGTCACCGCGCCAACATGCGTCACCATATTCACGAAATCCCTGGTTTACAAGGTATGACGTTGAACTCATGTGCTATTTGAAAACGTAAAGTACACCGTTGTGCGAGGCCTTTGAGGAGTTGGTCTGCTCCTATGTATTTATTTATTTATGTTGTTGTTGTCGTAAAACTACAATATATAATATATGCTGAAGAATAGTGTTATGCTGCCCGAAAAAGTGTGTTTAGTTACTTTAGTTAGGATGTAAGCATTTGCAGTATGAGAATAATTATGTTTATTAACTTAGGCTTCGATAATACAGAAAAACGTTTTCAGCTGAATTCGTTATGATGTACAATAAATGGATAGTTTTAGAGAACACCGTCTCTATATCTTTTATATAATGCATATATATATATATATATATATATATATATATATATACGTCATAAAACGTTGAAGTGTATAAACATAAAATCAGTGACATAGAAATATGGGAATTTCGAATAATTCGTTGGGTCACTGAATAATCTTTGAAAGTTTAATTCTGCAAGTCGACCAGGAAGAAAACGTTAACGTCCCCGAATGCAATCGCAAGCTGGATTATTGTTAGAAATATATGCGGAATTGGGATGTTGTACTTTATCAGACCTGTGCCTACTCACCCAGAAAGACGAGTTGTCGTATTGCCACGTTCAACGGGTGTCGATGTTGTCAAGTCCCAAATGGTTGTGGCGTTCACCGGGCAGCCATCGGCTGTAGTCGCGAGGACGGACGGAGCTCGCGTCGTCTGTAGCATTGAGCCGACTCCAAGCCACAATGTGACGCCAAATGCCGTAAATAAACCGCCAAGAGCACTCTACGGAACAGAGCGATCTATTCATAGTGCTTCAATAATTAATTAATACAATTAACGGTCCTGTGATTGCAGTAACTATGCCCACCAATATATGTTACGTAAGCCCATATCATGTGTTCGTCATAGGAATGATACTATCACGGGAGCAAGCTTAAATGTGAAACAATACATCCATTATGGTTAGAACAAAATTTGATTCGTATTCGAAATGTACAGTATTTTTCCTCTATTATGTTCAATTAGCAAAATCACAGACCCACAAACTAATACCTTTCGAATATTTCCCTTCATGTTTCATGGAACAGCATATGAAAGCAATGTGTGTCAGGCTGTTACATTTATTGACCACACCCGTACTGCTGTTACCTAGCCGTAATAGCCAAGGCAAGCTTACTACAAAAAATATAACTCTCATAATATATCAATGAATATGTGGAAGGAGAAAAAGACCAATTTCCTAATGGGCCCACCCATACACCTGAGCGTGATGCTCTCGCAGGCGGAATATAAGCCAAGGGCATCATTAGAAAAGTATCCCACTTGAACTCGAAAACACAGAATCTTTGTTTTTGGTTAGTTATTAGATTCATGTTCGAAATTTCCCTAGTAGAGAAAAGACACTCACGCGTTAAACAAAATATTACCAACCTAGCATGCGCTTAATTTTCGTTACTTCTTTATGACATTTCACATTCGTAAACACATTAATACGTGAAATTTCTCATTTGAATTTATGCTAGGAATAGTTTATTGCACCTCATATTACAATCACATATCAATGCGACTTTTTCACACACTTTCGTGTTACAAAAGGGGAACAGCATTCCGACGACAAACATCCCAGCCAATGGACTCGACAACATTCCGGTTATTTGAATGGTCAGATGGAACAATGTTCCCTTCCACTGGATGATAACGAAGGCCATCAGTACGTTGACGACTCCCGCCATAGCAGCTGCAACAAACCAACACACAACTGTGTTATTTGTTCACAAATGGCGCACGCCATCATATTTCAAGATAACATTGTGTGTAAAATTAATTGTTAATAAAATCACTATTTGTTAAAACTATTTATGTTTCTACCGAATGTTCTTGCATCGTGCCTGCGTTAAGCGTAAGTCCACTTTACACAAATGTGCCCCAGGCGATTTTTACTGGGGTGGTACATTTTGGGGTAGTTACCCCGTTTTTCTAAGTCACGACAACTAACATCCGGGTTCTGATACTTATTCCAAAACTCACCGGTTAGTTCTGCTACCAGCGTCGATCGTTTAATGCCAAGGTGGCGTCCTGTACACCGACGATATACCGGCCTAGCGATGTCCGACAAAAATGTCGCTGCCAAACTGTTTTGTGCAGAAGACGTTGAACTGAAAAAAGAATTATCATATACGAATTACAGTAGACGTTACAGCAAACTTTATAAAAGAAATGCACATGAACTATTCCTGTTCATTTATGGATCAGCACCACTCATTATATTAGTTGGAACGAACTAATCTTACGCTATGCGTTTCTCGACGAACGATATTAATGTTTAGCAATGTTTAAATATGTTTGTTCTTCGAAAATATATATTTCTTTTTCAATTGCAACATAGTTTGCTGACAGTTCATAACTTCTATACTTGGCTTTCTTTAAATGCAGCTCACCGAAGATACGCAGCTACGAAACTTATAATAAATAGTTAATGGACAAATTTTCATGACACTATATCCCACAGAAAAAGTACGTCAAATATCATTCGAGAGGGTCTGAAGTGATCTAGAAACATGTCTCTACCCAGATCGTGCTGCACATTCGGGACCGGTCGTTGGAGTGACATGACTCTACGGAGTGAGTTTAACGTGGCGTGTCATGCACAAATGTATCCCGATGTTATACAGTAATTACCTGATAGCAGCGGAACATAGGCATGCCATGAAGAGTCCGGAAAAACCGGGAAGATGTCCCAGCGTCTCTACGACCAGGAGTGGCATCATCTGGCAACAGCACGGTTGACATAGGAAAATAATATTTGTATCCTGAATTGAATCCTAAAAATTAATTCCACGAGGGATTGAATGATTGAATGATTGAATGTGTGCGTGTGCGTGTGCGTGTGCGTGTGCGTGTGCGTGTGCGTGTGCGTGTGCGTGTGCGTGTGCGTGTGCGTGTGCGTGTGCGTGTGCGTGTGCGTGTGCGTGTGCGTGTGCGTGTGCGTGTGCGTGTGCGTGTGCGTGTGCGTGTGCGTGTGCGTGTGTGCGTGTGGTGTGCGTGTGCGTGTGCGTTGGTGTGCGTGTTGGCGTGTGCGTGTCGTGTGCGTGTGCGTGTGCGTGTGCGTGTGCGTGTGCGTGTGCGTGTGTGTGCGTGCGCGTGTGCGTGGCTGCGGTCGTGTGCGCGTGCGCGTGCGCGTGTGCGGGTGTATGTATGTGTGTTTTTGTGTGTGTATGTGTTTCTTTGTGTGTTATTTGTGTGTTTGTGTGTGTGTGTGTGTGTGTGTGTGTGTGTGTGTGTGTGTGTGTGTGTGTGTGTGTGTGTGTGTGTGTGTGTGTGTGTTTGTGTGTGTGTGTGTGTGTGTGTGTTTTTTATGTGTGTGTTGGCTATATATTTGATCTAGGAGCAGTTATGCCGCAACTGACATGTAATTCACGCATCTAGCCGTTGTCTAATTGTTTGCAATAGACCGTGTGCACTATTGCGTGATTTTCTGGGGAAACCCTTCCGGATGAAGCATTGGGGATTACCGTCGTCAAATGTTATTTGTGCTGCCATTAACCACTGGCAAAGACTGAGTTTTCATGATATCTTGCAAGAAATGGCTGTATTATATACTGTACACACAACAAGACTAAAATATGACTTATATTTCAGGCACATAATCCGAGTGTGTGAATCCATCATCAGTTGTCACAATTTATTGTATTACGAGTTATTTCGTGATATTTAACATTATGAAGTGAACTTGACCTTGTGAAGTCAACCGTCAGCCGCTTGTGTT
>JAODUO010000037.1:325000-367500 GCA_025642075.2 Ridgeia piscesae
CAACTTCAACATTGAAACACTTGCGCAATCAATAATAATAATATCCCAGATTTATATTGCGATTCAACTTTTGAAAGTCGGTAGACTTTTTAAAGTTTTATTTTATATTATGCTCTTTCCAAAACTGCATAGAACATGCAGAATGTTGTAATGGATTTACGTTTGATGTTTACAATTATTATATAACAGTCAAATTTGTACAAAAAGCTAGATTCGTTTCATTCCTGTCTGACGTTGTCTACCTACCTTGGTTCAGGGCCAGTGAAGGAGCATACAATGCTATTGCCAAAAAATTCAGCTGCAACAGCAAATTTCTTCTCGCTAACACGTTAGGCAGACAAAAAACATTTACCAACAAAGTTAGGTAAATACAGTTTACATAACTAACAATCAAACCATAAATTGATCGATCGGTCGGTCGGTCGGACAATTGACAAATCAAGCACAGTCGATCGACCAATCGAACGATAAATCATAAATCACTCAGACAATCAATCAATCAATCAGCCAATCAGTCAATCAATATATATATATATATATATATATATATATATATATATATATATATATATATATATATATATATATCGACCGAACGATCGATCGATCGATCGATCGATCGATCAATCGTTCCGCCTGACAGCCAGACAGCTAGTCAGCTAGCTAGGCAGCCAGCCAGCCAGCCAGCCAGCCAGCCAGCCAGCCAGCCAGCCAGCCAGCCAGCCAGCCAGCCAGACAGGCAGGCAGACAGCCAGACACCTAGACAGCCAGACAGGTAGACTGGCAGACTGACTGAGACAGACAGACATACAGACATACAGACATACAGACATACAGACATACAGACATACAGACATACAGACATACAGACATACAGACAGACAGACAGACAGACAGACAGACAGACAGACAGACAGACAGACAGACAGACAGACAGACAGACAGACAGACAGACAGACAGACAGACAGACAGACAGACAGACAGACAGACAGACAGACAGACAGACAGACAGACAGACAGACAGACAGACAGACAGACAGACAGACAGACAGACAGACAGACAGACAGACAGACAGACAGACAGACAGACAGACAGACAGACAGACAGACAGACAGACAGACAGACAGACAGACAGACAGACATACAGATAGACAATCAATCAATCAATCCAACTCATAACCACGAAGCAGTCGCAGAGAGAGGTCTGGCGTCTTACAGTTGCAATGCCAGAAACGATCGAGGCGACAGGTCGTAGACGTCGGTCAAACCGGTCTTGTAAAAACTGAAGAAGAAATGGGGATCCGGACAGTTGATGTGTGTTTTAAATGCACAGCTCTTATGACAAATAATACCATCATTACATACGGAAGGGCTGTCGTTTAACAGGACTATACTGGCAATCAACTCATTCTTTTTTGAGATTGTGCATGTTTGTGTGTGTGTGTGTGTGTGTGTGTGTGTGTGTGTGTGTGTGTGTGTGTGTGTGTGTGTGTGTGTGTGTGTGTGTGTGATTACAATTTTTGAGATTGTGCATGTTGTGTGTGTGTGTGTGTGTGTGTGTGTGTGTGTGTGTGTGTGTTTTGTGTGTGTGTGTGTGTGTGTGTGTGTGTGTGTGTGTGTGTGTGTGTGTGTGTGTGTGTGTGTGTGTGTGTGTGTGTGTGTGTGTGTGTGTGTGTGTGTGTGTGTGTGTGTGTGTGTGTGTGTGTGTGTGTGTGTGTGTGTGTGTGTGTGTGTGTGTGTGTGTGTGTGTGTGTGTGTGTGTGTGTGTGTGTGTGTGTGTGTGTGTGTGTGTGTGTGTGTGTGTGTGTGTGTGTGTGTGTGTGTGTGTGATTGGTTCAAGTAGGATTATCTCATGGCTAAGTATATGTGAAGCTTATTTTAGATAACACTTAAGTGACACTCTCACGGCTAAACATAGTTGATACAGGTGAACGACCGATGGTGTATATGCTGCCTTCTGTTTATTTATATATGTTTGGGACACATTGCAACAAGGTAATGCAATTTTCAAAGGTTTCAGCGCGTTGACGGCCTTTTTCCCTAAGCATATCTGAGTACATCGACTAGTTACTGAATACACCAAGATGATACCTTGAAGACGCTGGTGAGCTTCATGCGGTGGTACCTCGGCACGAAGATTACGCCAGTGACGGGCATTGCCTAGCGCGTAGCCGACGCCAATCACCCAGTAGATAACGCCATGGTAATACACCTCGACCGGGTCACTGAGGAAACTGATGGCTGAAAGCCAGGTCACATAATGCGACAGGCTGACCGGCAGAACGGGCATGCGACGTCCGGCCATCAGGTAGTCGTCTATGCCGCCGGCGTTCTTACGACGTGTGAAGCCGTGATAGAGACCTATCGCCGTCGACCCAGCCACTGCCATGGAAAAGACGACATAGTCGGCCCAGTGGAAGCGCATCGTCGCCTCCGATACAGACTCCATGTTGTGTCCGTCCGCTGTGTATTGTGGCCTGCCTGAGCTGTTACGCACCGCGATGTGATGTTCTGAGGCCCACTGTCGCTCCACTGCATAATGTCAGATGAGTGTCAATTCGAATGTGTGTTTGCTTAACATCAACTGCTCAAGGATATCACTTGCCTATTGGACGTAAACAGGGATAAAGGAGGAATAAAACTACCAGACAACAGCTGGTTTACGTTGGAAACTAAGTGTTCCTTTTCCTTGCTGAGACAAACCGCCAAAGGAAAGGAAGTAAACCTGATAGTCCACTGTACATTTAGATAAGCAAACAGTTCTGATATACGGAAGTAGTATAGAGGGTCCAATCATCCTCCGCCTGGCATGGCGTGGTGGAATTCCGTCGGTGGAAGGTCAAGTGGCCCCCCTAGTGGTGAACTACAAACTATGTCAAAGAACAAGTGGATCCATCTGCCGGATATGTCTTCAGTCAATACCCCATAAATACGTGTGTCTTTTTTAACTACTTTTAAAAATATTCAAGAAGCGCTCCTGGCGAGAGCGGCGCGAAGCAAGAGGTATGGTATTACTCTGTGACGTCCGTTCTGTTTTTTGGCGTACTACGACGTCCGCGTTATTTTCTACAAAAATATGTTCTACCAAATAATTTTAGGCACGCACACGTGACTCTAACGACCACTCGTTTGTGATTGGTTGGTGATTTTCGGCACGCCCACGTGACTCTAACGACCACCTCTAAACGTATATAAGACGGCCGTTTTTCGAGGTTGTCATTCGTTCTCCGACATCGACATGGCTAACGTTATGCTGAACCACCGAGAGCACCACAGCTACTACAACCCCGTCGGTGTGCAAGACGTAAGTGACGAGGACGACCAGTCATCCGATAGTGCGGAACCCATCTCGATTCGGTGCAGCGGCTGATCGGGTGATTGTCGACGTCGACACCTTGGAGCATAAGGCGATAGACAGCAACACGGCCTTCGTCGTCACAGGGCTCGTTATCGAGAAGGTACGAACTGGTGTTTCCTTCTACTACGTCGGATGTGCATATAGCAAGAAGCAAATGATTGTCGACGACCACGGCAATCTTCGGTGCGAAAGACATGCATGTGTGAACGGCAACAGTTACTTCCTTGTCAGAGTATGCTTCGTCGGAGAATGGCAGCCATTGTATTCCACCCTCTCTGCCATACATCCGAAGATTCCGAACTTAGAATGTGTCGAGGGTCTTGTCGTCTTTCGATCCTAAGAATAGAAACTTGGTGGTCATCGACGATCTCATGTCGGAAACGGACGAGAGGGTGACTAAACTGTTCACGAAGAAGAGTCGCCATTGCATCACGTCGGTTATATATTTGGTGCAAAATTTATTTCCAAAAGGGAAAGAGAATCGCACCATTAGCATATAAACGCGCAATACATGGTTCTCTTCGAGAATCCTCGAGACAACACACAAGTAGTCAACTTAGCGAAACAGATGTATCCGGGTAGTGTAAAATACATGCAAGAGGCATTCAGAGAAGCAACGTCCGTACCTCACGGCTATCTATTCGTCTACTTGAAACAATCCACATCGGAACACTTGCGCCTAAAGTTGACAGGCACGGTAAGTTTACAGACACGGAAAGTTGACAGACACCGTAAGTTTACAGACACGGTATGTTTACAAAACAAAACAAAACACGGCTGAAGTACTGAAACAACTGATAGATCGTACAGTGTTGTGTCTGTAGGGCAAATGTCGCGATGAAACCGTAAGCACCTGCAACCACATGCGGTAACAGTAAATGTCGACCATCTTGTAAGGTAGCACCCTGTTTGGGTGGCCATCCTCACGGTGTGTAGGAAGTGATGAGAATGTGTCTAGTAGGTGCGCTCGCCAGAATCAGTATTATACCCCTGATTCAGGGCTAAATGAGAAACGTTCGTTCCAAGGTTCGACTTCTAATTTATTCATAGTAAAGAGAGTTTATCGTCATACATACGCCTAGGTAGACAAGCATTGCGTTAGCAATATATTTTAAAGTATAACATCAAGGTTTTGAGTACCCTACAAAACCTCTACAATTTTACATGTTTAAAGTTCGCCGTATAATTTAGAATTCCATGACTAAAATATGAACATCACTCTCATATTATTAAGGTAATTTAGACGCCAAAATGGTAGACAGCAATCATCTTCGTACGCATTCGTATCCCCCTCTGCTAAAAAGCCTTCCCTTTTAATCACATGCGTAACCCTGACCGCAGTAACGTATAGTCTATGTATTGTCCTTCAAGGTGCTCATCTATCCCAGATCACTCTGCTTCCCTCACATCCGTAGCTAACTGCCCATGTGTAACCCTGACCGTTGCAACGTATAGTCTATGTATTGTCCTTCAACGTGGCCCGGACCACCCACAGCTGGACCATTAATCTCATACAATGCTTAATTGGCCGGCCGTCACTTTCCCTCTCCTTCGTATAAATAATTCTGTCTCTCTATTTTGTCTGAATAAACGTGTTTCTACATGTCTGGTAGCCAGTACACTGTGATTATGTAAATTGTCTGAGTAACGTGTTTCTACATGTCTGGCAGCCAGTACACTGTGATTATATAAATTGTCTAAGTAACGTGTTTCTACATGTCTGGTAGCCAGTACACTGTGATTATATAAATTGTCTGAGTAACGTGTTTCTCCATGTCTGGCAGCCAGTACACTGTGATTATATAATTACAAATTAAAATCTAAGCGATGGTTCTTTACAAGTTGTATATAAAGTTGCAGAAGTATTATAAAAGTTGCAATGATATCGACTGGCATGCAAGCTGCTGCTACTTCGCTTGTCTTCGTCGAGTGACTCGTACACACGTGCTCGGCTGTTCGTCGCACCCGCACACACCTTCGGCTGGTTGCCGCACTCGACCCGTACAATATGTTGCATTTTAATTAGCGCACGTTGTCGTCAGTTCGCCGCAATTCGCCATTGTCTTGCGTAATATAGCGTACGCACCCAATATCCATATGGAATAGTAAATATACTGGCAAAGTCATACCTATATAAAAAATTAAACATACTACATTTCAATATTTATAAAAAACTATAATCACAATGACTTATAGCTGCGCATCTAAATCGTCACAGTGAGACATAAACTAGTACCAGCTCTGAAAACGGTAGTGTATGTTAATCACAGTATAATGACATGAAACATCACCTCGTGAAACTAAACAACGGTTGCTGTTTTACTTTTGTGGGGAAAAAATAGGCGACTCAACTAAACCAATGGCTCAACTAACTCTGCCTTCCCCTATTAATAAAACGTTCACACGTGGCTCCATCTGGCGGAGTCAGGTTAATGAAGGCTGCTTAAACGGTGGCGCTTCCGAATTCCCGCGCCTTCGCTTAACCGAGTGGATTTGGTAAGTGGTCAACAAGTCGCAAGCTTCCTAAGTTGTATGATTTAGTGAATACAGCCCTTTCGTGTGTTGCTTCAAAGCTTGTTTTATGTTGTAAGTAACTAGGAACTACACTAGCGCACGTAGGATGATTGAAGTTTGTGATTATTTTTTAAACATTCGGGTATTGCTGTGGACGATAATGGAGTGTCAAACTCAAATACTGGGGTCTGGTTTCTTGTGATTTGTTGTACGGTTGCCAATTTCCAGAGCAGCTCTAGGAATAATTATTAGAAAAACATGGAGGCTATTTCCACAACAGCTCTGGTCAAAAGCGCGATTCTAACCGTTATTTCCTGAGCAGACTAATAAAAACATAATAAGTACAGACTACACACAGCCATAGCCCATGGCCATAGCCTAGGCATAGATACATGATCCATTAATGATTCATTAAAGACAAGGCTAGCATATCCTGAAAATGTGCCATTTGACAATGTTCCAAATTTTTATGTAAGTGTAAACTTTTGTAAATTTTATCAGAGTTAAATGTAAGTTTTATGTCGCAACAAGCTAAACTAATATTTTCAATTCAGGGCCTCAAAAGTCTGAATAGGGCCATTTCATGGTATTTGTGAAATGGTATCAAAAATGTATAAAGGTTTGAATCTAAGCAAAATACCAATTGATAGTTTTAGATATATATCTCAACAATCTCAAAACCGAAATGTGGGTCAAAATGTTTACCTCTTGATTATGCAAATTAGGTTTTTCATATGAAACCATGGAAATCAGCGTGTTGGACAGGACACATGTTTGTCTTAGTTTTCTTCTGTTGTATTTAATGCCTGATATTTTTTTCTTGCTGACCGGGATTTTTTCTTTTTTTTTCTTGTCAAAGCAATTTTTCTTGTCAAGCAATTTTTTTCCAATGGTAAAGTCCTGTAAATTTCACTTCACATGGGTCATGTGTCAAGTCCGACACGATTCATGCGCAAACAGTTTTATTTCTTCCTAAACTAAACGACTTCTGAAAACAATAATCTTTTTTTTCTTAGCTAAAGTTGTATAAAACAATGCCAGTAAGAATTTTTTAAAGAAATATAACACACCTCATATGAAATTCCAAATCTTTTTTGTCGTGTCTGACACGTTTTGTGTGTCAGAAAGGACAAAAGCATGTCGGACAGCACACATTATTCTAATAACAGATAATGACTAATTAATTGAATTGATATTGCACCGTCCACATCTACTAAGGCTTTTTTAAGGGTGTTCTGTTTGATTTCATTGAATTGAGAAACTTTAGGCTGATTTAATTGCCAGTAAATGTATGTCTTCTAGATGACATTTACTGGGAAGCCGTATCTTTCTACTAGGTAATAGAAAGATATGGCTTGAGTCATGGGATGTATTTTTGGAGTTTGAATGGTTTCTTCCTTTGGATATTTGACATGTTTGAGTCAATTTAAACCATGTCAGCTACCTTAAAACTATATAAACAGCACCCCAGATGTGGTAGATCCATCATTTTATGCAAACTTCATAGACAGAAGGAACATTCATGCCAGATATCCCCTTCAAGCCCTTGCTGTAATTTTGGAAACAATGTGTACCACCGGGTAATTATGATGTTATGTCTTAGCCATATTCACTCTGAACTCTGAAAATGAAATGTCATTTAGACAGCCAGTTTAATTTAGCAATACTTCAAGCCTCTGAGGCACTGAAGTGAGCAAAAACCATGACACATTATTTTCATGATGTCCAAGTGGACCTCTACCATTTTAAAATGTACATTAGAGTACATGTGTGTTTTTAGTAATGTTTACCCCAAGTGAAAAAGTGTTCTGTCCGACACGCTGGTCCAGTGGGAACTTTTGACCCTTCCTCGGCTATACTTGCGTTAGGGAAACAAATTCTTTTGAAACCTATCTGTGATTAGGGGGAAAATTACTTGGCTTAATTTTATGAAAACCATGTGGTTGGACAGAACTGTTCACTTTACCAACATGCCAAAAAAACATTTCACTTCCTGTCCTGTCCGACACGAACTTTCTGGCCCCATTTTGAAAAGGAAAAAAGAAATCCAAAGATTTTTTTTAAACAACATGAAAACAGTTACTGTCACAAAATGTTATATTGTACATCTACTATACCTTGTCTACACCTCAGACATGGCGTCAAATTTATATATTTTATTAGCAAGTATTTAAATAGTTTTAAGAAGTATTTGACATTTAGGGATTTAACATATGTTTTTATTTAAACTCTTTCCTAAAGTATTTGACATTTTGAAATACTTTTTCAAATACATTATCAGTATCAACATTTCTGTTTCACTATCACATGTAATGCTGTAATGCCTGCCAGTCTGATTACTTTCACCAAACCAATTGTTTTTGACCTTCAAAATATCCATTGATTCCAAATTTAATCTTTCCGGAAATAGTGCTAATTACTGAAGAAGACATTTGACAGCTCCTGTCCCCTACAGTACTGGCAGTGACCACCATTTTTCTTTACTCAAGAATTAGCACCTGCCAGTGACCATGGGTCAATAGGGCATGCAAGTCTCGTGCGCGAAAACGAGGCTGAGGGCAGGAGGTCCATATACACCATGTTAACATATAGGACTTTGTTTTGTTTTGGTAGTAATAATCGAACTGTTTCGAAATAGCGTATTTTAGTTATATTGTCTGAAGGATTATTACAAGCAGAAGCAGTGGAACACTTTGCCGGTGACAATGATCAAGGAAATCATGAATTTTAATCGATTATTATGGTGGTTGCCATGGCAATAGCGGCAAGTACTTGTGTTTGGCGATCTTGACTAATAATGAAGGGTGCCAGTTTCTGCGCAGTACAACCTGTTTGGGCCGAACGTCTAGAATGTGTTATGATTATGTGCATTTAGACAACTGGTCAGATATAAGTGCTTATCGAAACCACAACGTACAGCAATGTAAAACGCAAATCCTGTAAAAGACACATACGGCCTAACATCATGTCTATTATCTGCACTACTTAAATCGCTACGTGTCTATGATAGTGGGGTAAACTCAATATTAAATCGGACATTTAAGATAAGAAACGTATAACACAAGAAATTTATAACTGATTTTCCTAGTATTCATCAGTCGGAAGCTACAACTGTCATCCATCGTTAGAATATTATTCTTGTGTCCTGTCCCCAATTAGTCTCGCTTAGTCCCCAATAAGCTCCAGTCGCGTAGAGTCACACCATGTTTTGTGACCCACTTGCACGCCCTATAGTCCTTGTGTGCCTTACTCACACATCTAGCTACCATCAGTCTATTCTGGTCTCCAGGCTGTCTTTCAAGTTGAGCTATTCCCAGTGCTGGGGTAAATTCTAGTTAATTGCTTCCAGTTCCTGCTCCAATTCATTGCAATTTCTATCAAGTCAGCTTTTTTCATTTCAATTTTTTAATTATATATTTAATCTTTCAATTCCAATTCCTGCTCCAATTTATACAACAAAAGTTACCATTAAATTATACGATTAATGTGCATACGAGGGGTGATACAGAGTGTATATGTACTGATGTATTTATATAATCATTATATAACATACACACATAATCACGAAAATCAAACGAATTCATTCAGTGACATTTTATTGCATTGAATTTTAATCTTGGCATAACTGGATTCATTGCATATTTGAAATTTCTGAGTTCATATTAAGATAAATGTGTGATAATATACTACATGAAATAAACAACAAATTATCAAATGTATAATTGAAACATCCGAGTTCATGTATCTAAGACAAAGAACTAAAAGAAGCCATAACATAAGACATTAATTGAATAATAAGTTATTAAATGTCATGTTTGTTATAATGTAGTACAAACTACAGGAACTATAAACAGCTATGTTAACCAAATAATTGTAATTATTTTCAATAGTCAATAGGGGAAATATGGTCATAGGATTGACAAAAGTAAACATCACTATTTTGGCTAGGAATAAGTTAGGGAAATAAGGTGATAATTTTTTGTTGAAACACTAGATCAGCACATTAAAATGGTTTTCACTCACAGACAAATAGCGACTGCTACATAATGAAGCATGCAGAAATAAGATAAACAATGAACTCAAGATATTTCAATGCATCAACCAGTGTTTAAATGTCAATACATGCAAGGCATTACAAACTGATTGAGTAGCTAGGAAGAACAGACAAATCACTGAGTGGCTACTGGGTAGTACTGGCTGGGTAAAATATACTTATATATTTTTACTTTACAACATTTATGTAAAACGATGGTTGTCACATTTTGTTAATAATCTGCAAGTGTTGTCAGTCTTCGCTGGGCTTACATTTGCATTGATAATATTTTGACTAACTGGTTACACTTCTGACTGTTTGGAGATATACTGGCTTCGCTAGTATTTGCATAGGACGTGATACTGGGAAAGTGTGATTGTTTTCTGGGCAATTTCAATGTTTCTTTGAAGTGATCCCAGCTAGCACTCATTCACACAAGGGAGCCTAACTGATTTCCCATTCATCATCATTTTCATCAACTGATTAATTGCTGGTCAATGTTTGACCAGCAGCTTCATTGTCCACATTTTCTTGATCATTAAACACCATTGCCTGCACAGCAATACTCACAAGTGTCTGTAAAATATCCTTCGCAGCATTAAAAAAATAAAAGCCAGCACTGGCTATCACCCTTCCTCACAAGATGCTAGCAGTCATTAGCAGTGTCTCTTCTGAGGGCAACATAGGCTTGTTATTATGGATCCCGTGGCATAACAAACACCACAGTATGGCCTCTCAATCAGTTGTCATTGTGATGTTGTTAGCAATAACAAGAGTCCGTAGCACTGGTGTATCTATCTTCTTATGAGCTAAACAATAGATTTGACTTCATGTCTGCTACACCTGTGCTGTTGTGATTTGATGAGAACAAAACATTATTTACTGTCTTCTATCGATCAATATGTTCAAAAATACACTCGTTTTCTGTATACCCAACATTTTCATCACTTAAAACTACGCACCCCTGTATATATTTTTGCTACCCTCTCTGTGTATCTTTTCAATAGCACCTTCAAAATAACCCTTATCTTAACCCTAAATCTTCCACATCAGAATGTTCAACCATCTCCAGCGAACCCTAAAGTGGAGCCACGTACCAGAGTTTTCTGTGAAACTAATGGCTATGAGCAAAAACAAGTGGCTTTTGTAGTTTTTTATCTATACAAAAATCTATAACCGGTACATGTTAAAACAGGCTGTGTCTGTCTGAGCCAGTTGCAGCGGCAGTGATGGTGACTGTCAGCGGCAGTGATGGTGACTGTCAGTGGCAGTGATGGTGACTGTCAGCGGCAGTGATGGTGACTGTCGGCGGCAGTGATAGTGACTGTCAGCGGCAGTGATGGTGACTGTCGGCGGCAGTGATGGTGACTGTCAGCGGCAGTGATGGTGACTGTCAGCGGCAGTGATGGTGACTGTCAGCGGCAGTGATGGTGACTGTCAGCGGCAGTGATGGTGACTGTCAGCGGGAGTGAGGTGACTGTCAGCGGCAGTGATGGTGACTGTCAGCGGCAGTGATGGTGACTGTCAGCGGCAGTGATGGTGACTGTCAGCGGCAGTGATGGTGACTGTCAGCGGCAGTGATGGTGACTGTCAGCGGCAGTGATAGTGACTGTCAGCGGCAGTGATGGTGACTGTCAGCGGCAGTGAGGTGACTGTCAGCGGCAGTGATGGTGACTGTCAGCGGCAGTGATGGTGACTGTCGGCGGCAGTGATGGTGACTGTCGGCGGCAGTGATGGTGACTGTCAGCGGCAGTGATGGTGACTGTCAGCGGCAGTGATGGTGACTGTCAGCGGCAGTGATGGTGACTGTCAGCGGCAGTGATGGTGACTGTCAGCGGCAGTGATGGTGACTGTCAGCGGCAGTGATGGTGACTGTCAGCGGCAGTGATGGTGACTGTCAGCGGCAGTGATGGTGACTGTCAGCGGCAGTGATGGTGACTGTCGGCGGCAGTGATGGTGACTGTCGGCGGCAGTGATGGTGACTGTCAGCGGCAGTGATGGTGACTGTCAGCGCAGTGATGGTGACTGTCAGCGCAGTGATGGTGACTGTCAGCGGCAGTGATGGTGACTGTCAGCGGCAGTGATGGTGACTGTCAGCGGCAGTGATGGTGACTGTCAGCGGCAGTGATGGTGACTGTCAGCGGCAGTGATGGTGACTGTCAGCGGCAGTGATGGTGACTGTCAGCGGCAGTGATGGTGACTGTCAGCGGCAGTGATGGTGACTGTCAGCGGCAGTGATGGTGACTGTCAGCGGCAGTGATGGTGACTGTCAGCGGCAGTGATGGTGACTGTCGCGGCAGTGATGGTGACTGTCAGCGGCAGTGATGGTGACTGTCAGCGGCAGTGATGGTGACTGTCAGCGGCAGTGATGGTGACTGTCAGCGGCAGTGATGGTAACTGTCGGCGGCAGTGATGGTGACTGTCAGCGGGAGTGATGGTAACTGTCAGCGGCAGTGATGGTGACTGTCAGCGGCAGTGATGGTGACTGTCAGCGGGAGTGATGGTGACTGTCAGCGGCAGTGATGGTGACTGTCAGCGGCAGTGATGGTGACTGTCAGCGGCAGTGATGGTGACTGTCAGCGGCAGTGATGGTACTGTCAGCGGCAGTGATGGTGACTGTCAGCGGCAGTGATGGTGACTGTCAGCGGCAGTGATGGTACTGTCAGCGGCAGTGATGGTGACTGTCAGCGGCAGTGATGGTGACTGTCAGCGGCAGTGATGGTGACTGTCAGCGGCAGTGATGGTGACTGTCAGCGGCAGTGATGGTGACTGTCAGCGGCAGTGATGGTGACTGTCAGCGGCAGTGATGGTACTGTCAGCGGCAGTGATGGTGACTGTCAGCGGCAGTGATGGTAACTGTCAGCGGGAGTGATGGTGACTGTCAGCGGCAGTGATGGTACTGTCAGCGGCAGTGATGGTGACTGTCAGCGGCAGTGATGGTACTGTCAGCGGCAGTGATGGTGACTGTCAGCGGCAGTGATGGTGACTGTCAGCGGCAGTGATGGTGACTGTCGGCGGCAGTGATGGTGACTGTCGGCGGCAGTGATGGTAACTGTCAGCGGCAGTGATGGTGACTGTCAGCGGCAGTGATGGTGACTGTCAGCGGCAGTGAGGTGACTGTCAGCGGCAGTGATGGTGACTGTCAGCGGCAGTGATGGTGACTGTCAGCGGCAGTGATGGTGACTGTCAGCGGCAGTGATGGTGACTGTCAGCGGCAGTGATGGTGACTGTCAGCGGCAGTGATGGTGACTGTCAGCGGCAGTGATGGTGACTGTCAGCGGCAGTGATGGTGACTGTCAGCGGAGTGAGGTGACTGTCGCGGAGTGAGGTGACTGTCAGCGGCAGTGATGGTGACTGTCAGCGGGAGTGAGGTGACTGTCGGCGGCAGTGAGGTGACTGTCAGCGGCAGTGATGGTGACTGTCAGCGGCAGTGATGGTGACTGTCAGCGGCAGTGAGGTGACTGTCAGCGGCAGTGAGGTGACTGTCAGCGGCAGTGATGGTAACTGTCAGCGGGAGTGAGGTGACTGTCAGCGGCAGTGATGGTGACTGTCAGTGGCAGTGATGGTAACTGTCAGCGGCAGTGATGGTGACTGTCGGCGGCAGTGAGGTGACTGTCAGTGGCAGTGATGGTGACTGTCAGCGGCAGTGATGGTGACTGTCGGCGGCAGTGATAGTGACTGTCAGCGGCAGTGATGGTGACTGTCAGCGGCAGTGATGGTGACTGTCAGCGGCAGTGATGGTGACTGTCAGCGGCAGTGATAGTGACTGTCAGCGGCAGTGATGGTGACTGTCAGCGGCAGTGATGGTGACTGTCAGCGGCAGTGATGGTGACTGTCAGCGGCAGTGATGGTGACTGTCAGCGGGAGTGAGGTGACTGTTGGCGGCAGTGAGGTGACTGTCAGCGGCAGTGATGGTGACTGTCAGCGGCAGTGATGGTGACTGTCGGCGGCAGTGATGGTAACTGTCAGCGGGAGTGATGGTGACTGTCAGCGGCAGTGATGGTGACTGTCAGCGGCAGTGATGGTGACTGTCAGTGGCAGTGATGGTGACTGTCAGACTTACACTAGTCTTACAAGCAGACATGACGTCAAATACATACATTGAAATTTATTTAAATACAAATACTCTTGAGCAATTCAAATGCAAATACATTTGGAAAGTATTTCAAATACTTGTCAAATACTTAAATTTTTCAGGATGTAGTACTGCATAGGTAACAGAAATGCAACTCATATTCAGGCATACACACAATGTATTTGAAAAAGTATTTGAAAGTATTTGAAAAAGTCAAATACTTTAGGAAAGTATTTAAAGAGAAATACAAATACTTTTAATTCCTAAACATTAAATACTTTGAAAAAAGTATTTAAATACTTTCAAATACAAATGTATTTGACCCGATGTCTGCTTTCTAGTTAGAGAATCCGCATCGAATAGGCCTATAATGTAGAAGTTCACAAGTTACAGTTCTCGTTGAATTAGCCGATGACTGCTCTGTCTTGTTGCTAACAGTGATAATACACTAAATACATATCTTCATAGAAGAAGCACAAGTTTAGGAATCTTCGTTGTGATGTGCAAAAGCATGTGTGAGTTGTTAATGTGCCGTAGGATGCTGATCTTGCATAAAGCATGTGACCAAAAAAGTACAGGATGAAAACAACTCTTGATTATTTTGCCAGCTGTACCTGGTGTAATGACAATTCCTTTTTGAAGATAAAAAGTATTAATTTTAAAATTAAACTGACTGCACATGCCAGTTAACTATTAACACAATACACATGTGGACATAAAAGAATCGGATTGGCATACGAAAGGATTCGGCAGTTTTATCAGAGAACCTTGAAATTTGGTACATGTATAGAATAAAGCATTTATGGGGAATCCAAATAGGTACTTTTGCAGTTTAAATCCAAATGGTACTTTTGCACTTTTATCAATAAAAATTTACACAAAATACATCTTCAGTGTATACATTATTTTCATCGCTGGAAAGTCCACTAAGTGGTGCCACTGTATATATTTTTGCTACCCTCTCCATGTACAAATGCATGAAAAAAACCTAATTGTATATCTTTTCAAAGGTACCTTCAACATAACTCTAACCCTAAATCTTCTTCCTCATCAGAACAACCATCTCCAGCAAATAATAAAGTGGTGCCACCTACCAGAGTTTTTTGAGAAACTAATGTCTTCGAACAAACAAGTGATTTTTGCATTTATTTGTATCTATACAAGACAAATTTTTTTTATTTTGATTTTATGACAAGTATACAATCGTGACATAGGTGTACCAGATGCATGATGTGAACAAAACTTAATGAGTGTACGTGACTGTTTTCATGGTCTTTTTCGAGGTCCAGGCCTAAGCTTCAAAAGTATCTCCACGTCTACCATCAGGTTTTATTTTGCACCAATATAAACATGATCATATCTCCAGGGGTATATTTTCTCTAATTTTCTATCTCCGTTCCAAAACAGTGTTTTTATTGGTGTCGCTAGCAAGTGTTCTAACTTATTTTTTATAAGATTTTTTATTAGATTATTTCTAATGTTACCATTTCTATCTGTCTAATATATTTGCTTGCAACTGTTCATATGACAAAATGTATTCGTGAGAAGTAATTGTGAGTACGATTACTTTTGTAATGTACATGAGTATGATTGATTTGCTTTGTACTCGAGGATGATTGCTCAAAAAGTACTCGTACTACGAGTACAGAGTATAATTAGTCCATCTCTGGTACCTACTACCTAGAGTGCTGTTTTTATAATCTTATTTACAAAATTATAACTTTCCAGGTACTTTTAATATTGTATTTTCTTTTTCCAGCAGTGTGTTATAATACATTTTCTCTCTAATCTTGAGAATATAAATGAGTTTGTGTTTTGTATACCTACCACCTGCATTCAGCATTTTAGATTTTGACCTTTACATTTCTTTTATACAAGATAGGTTATTTTTTCAAGTTTTGTTCCTCTTTACAAACATTTTGCAAGCCTGTGTTTACCCTAGGTTGGTTTCTAGGTACCACTGTATTAAACAAATTTTTTGACAAATTTATTTTATCATACACCTGCATTAATGTATTGACGAATATTTTGTAAGCCACGTTTGCATTACTTTCATTTAATAAATTATCCCAATTTCTTAATGAGAGATTATTACTGATTCTTTGTAGCTGTCAGTAATTGTTTTTACATACAGCCGTATCTAAACATTTTACTCATAGAAATTGTTCTAATACTGTGTGGTGGAAAATTGCGGAAAGTGTGTTATCTGATATGGAATGACCCATATATATATATGTGTGTGGGCAGCCTACAGCATGGGGTCAAATACACTGAAATATATTTAAACAAAAATACTCATGAGGGATTCAAATACTTTTAAATACAATACATTGGAAAGTATTTCAAATACTTTTCACATTTTCAGGATGTAGTACTACCAGGTAGTGTATGTAGGTAAAGGAAAAGCAACTCATATATTGAGACATCTAGTTTATAGGTATAATTAGTGTTTTGCTCATATGATGACAGGCAGACCAGTGCTAGGGAGTATTGTTATTGCTAACTACATCACCGTGACAACTGACTCAAAAACCTCTCCACAAAGGTAAAGGCCAACATGTGTTGTTTGTTATGTTAAGCCAGGAGTCTATTATAAAATGCTTATGTTGCCCTCAGAAGAAACACTGCTAATGACTGCTAGGGTCGTGTGACAAAGTGTAACAGCTCAACTTCAAAGTCAGCCAACAAACTAGAATAACACATGCCAGCTTGGAGCCTGATTAAAGAAGAAAGGGGATTTTGACTTACATCCCAGTCAGGTGTTATTCAATCCTCTGGCACTGAGCAAACAAACGTTCTGGTCACTGGGAGGGCCATTGGAACACCTGCTGTTAAGTGTCTTCATCAGTAGTTAGCACTGTTGGGTGAAGGTACCGGTAATCAGTCTGACAGGCATTACATGTGATCTTGAAACAGAAATGCTGATACTGACAATGTGTTTGAGAAAGTATTTGAAAATAGTTGGAAAAGTCAAATACTTTAGGAAAGTGTTTAAATACAATTACCTGGGTACTTTTTATTCCAAATGTCAAATACTTAGAAAAAAGTATTTAAACACTTTCAAATACAAATGTATTTGACTCCATGTCTGGCAGCGTAATGTCATTTCAAATGAATGCGATACTGTTCATTAATTTCCTTCTGATTTGGATGGTGTTGGTGGGGAAATTGAGCTGTTGAAATAAGCGTCAATCCCAGAATCATTTCCAGAACAACTGGCATTTATTTGAAATGATTATTCTGTTCATTATATTCACAGAAAATATCAGTAAACAGACTTGCATGCATGTCTGGATCTGTTCTGAAGATAAATGTAACATTCATACTTATTTCTAGCGCTGGTCTGGAAATGCCGTCCAGATGTCTGTACTTTCCAGAGCTGCTCTGGAACTAACCTAAGACATTCTTTTAAATTGTAGGGTTGTTGTGTTTGTCAATTCCATTTTGTGGTTATTGAGGTGAAATTAAATATGCAACTCTGCACCCAGCGTTGCCAATTTCAGTTTTTGCATCTTTTCACAAAAGCAGTGAAAATAATGTTGGTAATCTACCTTGCAGTTAAATGACGTTTCAATAAAATACACAGTGAATTTTGTGTTAAATATTCCACATATTGATTATGAATCAATTATTCATCCATACTTACTTAGTATATTAGCTTTTATTCTATTGCACAGATAAACAACTCTGAAATCACTACTTATCAGTTAGTTATATTAATACAGGCAGAGCAAACTTATTATATATTACAATAGTAATTACCAATACCACAAAACTTCTCTAAAATGACTACCGGTAATCTATTATCTAACGTCTCGTATGCCTGGTGTTGTTTCAGACAACTGTGACAGAAAAATCTTCTCATCAGAAGTAACAATGAAGTGACAAAGCTGCAGTAAGTTGCACACATTGACGTCAACAACTGTCACGTCCTGTGCCCCAACGAGACGTTATCAAACGGCCACATTTGTGATTTCGAAAAAAAGGAAAAACTTGTGATTGTTACTCTTGGAACATTCATGATTTCATATCTGAAGATACCAACTCATTCGTGGATGGAAAACAATCAAGCGGGACTAAGATATTCTCTGAATTATGAATCACCTTGATATCTAGATGCATCGACAATATATTTATCCCGGAGTTCAGGTTAGTGCTGTGTGTGCACACTGACATTTATGGAAACCATTTAAGTGAGATGGTTGTCGAAACATTTTACAAAAGGTTGGTACGTTAAACCCAGCATCTTGACATTTACATTGGTGAGAAACATCAGCTGTGATGCATGTTTTATATATATATAGCTGAGTATTATCCAGTCGTGTACTGGTCTCTACGTTCTGACACACAGGTATATGCAATACAACTACTGGTAAATCATACAAATGTGATACTTATGGCACACAATTCTCATGAAGTGGTAATTTGCAAGTCCGTATCCACACTGGGGATAAAACCATACAAATGTGACACCTGTGGTGCACAATTCTCACAAAATGGTAATTTGAAGATACATATCCGTATCCACACTGGGGATAAACCATACAAATGTGACACCTGTGGTGCACAATTCTCACAAAATGGTAATTTGAAGACACATATCCGTATCCACACTGGGGATAAACCATACAAATGTGATACATGTGGTGCACAATTCTCACAAAATGGTTATTTGAAGACACATATCCGTATCCACACTGGGGATAAACCATACAAATGTGTTACATGTGGGGCACAATTTACAGGAAAAGGTTCTTTGAAGAAACATGTCCGTATTCACACAGGGGACAAACCATACAAATGCGATACTTGTGGTGCACAATTCTCACAAAATAGTGATTTGAAGAAACATGTCCGTATCCACACAGGGCACAAACCATACAAATGTGTTACATGTGGGGCACAATTCTCACGAAGTGATACTTTGAAATCCCATGTCCGTATCCACACAGGGGATAAACCATACAAATGTGATACTTGTGGTGCACAATTCTCACAAAGTAGTTATTTGAAGAAACATGTCCGTATCCACACAGGGGACAAACCATACAAATGTGGCACCTGTGATGCACAATTCTCAAAATATAGTGATTTGAAGAAACATGTCCGTATCCACACAGGGGACAAACCATACAAATGTGATACTTGTGGTGCACAATTCTCACGAAGTGATAGTTTGAAAGCCCACATCCGTATCCACACAGGGGATAAACCATACAAATGTGTTACCTGTGGGGCACAATTCTCACGAAGTGGTAATTTGAAATCCCATGTCCGTATCCACACAGGGGATAAACCTTAGAAATGTTATACCTGTGGTGCAGAATTCTCACAAAATAGTAGTTTGAAATCCCATGTGCGTATCCACACAGAGGACAAACCACACAAACGTGATACCTGTGGTGCACAATTATCACGAAGTAGTAGTTTGAAGAGACATGTCCATATCCACACAGGGGACAAACCATACATATGTGGCACCTGTGATGCACAATTCTAAAAAAAAATTGAATTTGAAGAAACATGTCCGTATCCAATCAGGGAACAAACCATACAAATGTTATACATGTGGTGCACAATTCTAACAAGGTAGTATGTTTAAGGCCCAATTTCGTATCCACTCTGGGGATAAACCGTACAAATTTGATACCTGTGATGCACAATTCTCACAATGTAGTAATTTGAAGAAACTTGTTCATATCCATACGGGATAAACCATACAAATGTGATACCTGTAGGGCATAATTCTCACAATGTAGTAATTTGAAGAAACAGGTTCGTATCCACACAGGGAATAAACCATAACATGTGATACCTGTAGTGCACAATTCTCACAAAGTAGTGGTTTGAAGAGACATGTCCGTATCTACACTGGGAATAACTGGCGAAATAATACAAGCAGAGCGCTATCTAAAAACTGTTTGATGTGCTATAAGCGTTCTAAGTTGTTGATAAAACACATTTCTAATTAAATGTATGCATATTAAATAATTATGATAACTGCATTAATTGAAAATTTCATACATTATAAAGTAAAAAAATTAAAATACCTTTAAGGAAACCAAATTTTAACTGTGTACTTAATATTTTATCCATGGTTAGTACAGAAAATATATAAATACTCATTGTTATTTTCTATCTAAACTCTCCAATTAGTGCCCCGTGCACTCAATTGTTATATCTATGTTAACCACATGTATTCGACTAGTTTAACTTGGGTTCATGTATTAACAATCACGGCATTGTTATGGTCAAGAAAGCAATATTGAACTGGAGAATATTTTATGTACGTTTGTGCCTATACTTCATACTATGTTATTCAGATTTATACCTTTTCAGAGACAATATGTAATAAACAAGTGATGCTATATACCTGGTATACAGTTTTGTTGATGTAGGTCTGTCACATATTAATAATAACAATACACTTTATTTATACACTAAAATCCAAAGTGCAAGCTCTGTTCAGTAGTGTTCACATTGTAAAAAGTAAATATAATGTAATACAAGTAAAAAAAAAATATATATCTAAATCTAAAACCAATTAATAAATAATTTAAATTATGTACTGGCTAAGCCAAGTCAATCTAAAAATGTATAGAGGAACTCGACATTAAAAGCAAATTTAAAATAAAATGTCTTAAAGTGTGCGTTAAATTTGTTCCTGCACTCTGTGGAAAGTAAATCCTCAGGAAGTGCGTTCCACAGAGTTGGTCCTGTACGGGAGAATGAGCGGCGTCCATAACGTTCGAGGTTGTGCCGAGGAACCACTAGCACTTGATTGTACTTGTCACGCTGTCAATGTTGAAAGCGTTTATAATACAGTATTTAGAACAAGAGTTTGTTTATATCATCAATATATCTAATAATAATACCATAACAAAGCTTTAGTTGCCATTTTCAACATCCAAATACATTTCTTATTAAATTGGAATGTGTTCTAGTGTTGAGTAACGTAGTGCCTATTTAAATTAAATGTAATATGATCAATAAATAAAATATATACATAAAATGTTCTTTAACATGATAAATATATATGTTTATCTAATAAATAAATAACATATCTCAGATGTCCTTTAAAATGAATGAATATCTAATTTAAAAAAAGTCAAGCTAGTAAATAAATATAAAATATTCTTTAAAATTATCAGTGATTTATTTAAAATTATTTTGTTAAGCTAATAAATAAATATTCCTAATCATTGGCATACTTCTATGCTGTAAATATTTATTTCATTTGTCCATATATAACACTCGTTAAAGTCGGCATTATTGGAGGCGATCACAAACAGCTCGAAATAATTACAAAAAAAAGCAAGAAACAAGACTGCTTATAAAGGCGCGTGTGATATATTTTGTCGATTGACCCACAATACTTTACCGTAGCGAAACTGCGCAGCCCTGGAGATAAACAAAAATCTGAGAAGGGGTCTGGAAATTAGTGCATATCTGACCATTTGTTTCCAGAGCATATTAGTAATAGTTTCTGTTGGGTTGTTTTGTTCGTATAGTCTGTCTTCACGTGTATTTAATGAAAATCCATAATGCAATTCTTTAGCCAGGTTTGCCAATTACAATCTTTGTACATTTTAGCACAGTAAGTTAAATTCATTTTGATAAACTATTTTACTGACTGCTGACATGTGTTTTTATTAAAAGCATTGGAATGTGTTTTAGATTGATATTTTAAGCTACTTATTTTCAATATTAAAACGAACATTCCCCAAAATGTATTTAGTATTCCAACTTTTATTGTATTGTAAAGACAAGTATTTCTGAATTCAGTACATTAACCTGTGAACAGATATAATAGTCATAATATACTTATGTTACGAACCAGGTAACACGAATCCTCTCTAAAACGACTAGTTTATTGTCTCAAGTAGATACATGTCTGGTAGATACACTAACTTCGCCTGATGTTATTTCAGACAAGACTAACTAACATGTATCGAACAAATTTCACATCAGAAATATCTTAAATGAAATTACAAAGCTGCCACTAAATCACACATTCACGACAAAAACTGACGTCCTGTGCCACACCAACATGGAGGCTTCAAGTCATGTGATCACACTTCCACGTTTGGCCCTTCGAGAAAAAGAAAAAACTGTCACGTTCTTTGCTTCGTCTATATAATAACTGTATATGAGAACGCTTTATGAAGTTCTTTATTTGTGATACAACTCCCAGACATACGCTGTGGCTTTCACGCGACCACGCCATCAGCACCACACCAACAAACCAACACAGGGAGGGCTCATTAACTCAACAACGTTACATCCCTTTCCTTTTACAAATGTCAATGTGCAAATTCGTGTGAACTAGGATAGATCTATTCACGTTATCTGCCAAGTACACTGGTGATTCCCTGGTACGTGTGACTCTGCGCATTGGTTTCGAGTCCATACGTGGCGGTGGTGTATCCTGTATCGGCATTGGCTCTTCCCTTGGTGGTAACTCTGACTTCGGCATTCTTGTTTCTACACGAGGCGTTGTACGAGATATCGGACCAGCTTCTAGTGGCAGCGGATTTGCCCTCATTTCCCACGGCTCACTGTCGGATCGTGTAATATTCTCTTATACAAGACACATATGACGTCGGTAGCGTCGGATGTGTCTTTGAACGAGAACAACGTACGATCTGTTGGAGAGTTTCTTTGTATATTCTCCAAGCGTCCACGTGTCCTGTCCGGGCAGCTTCATACGAATCGCATCGTCTGGTGCTAACGGATTTAGGTGATGCGCTGACTTGTTGTATTGCTCAATTTGCACATTGTTGACAATCTTCTTGTCACGATACACGTCAGATTGTAGAAATAGTCGACCAACAGTAGGTAGTGCTGTCCCTGCAGCTCGAACAAGTCAGCACCAACTTTTGCCCAATGTCTGCCTGGAACGTCATGAGGCACCATGGGTTCCTTGCACTGTTCTGGTATATGCATGTTGCATACACTACACTGACTCACATAGTCGGTGATCTCTTGGTTCATCAGTGGCCAATACACAGCATCCTTCGGGAGACATATATATCCCTGTATATCCTGATGCGAGCGATGTACCGTGGCGATGATGTTCTTGCGTAAGCTGGTCGGCACTACGATCCTGCACGGTCAGTTCCTGTCGCACATTGTAATACGCACGAACGTCTAGGTCGCTGTCTGACTTCTGTGCAGGCCAGCCTTTCATAGTCACCTGCATCAGTTTCTGGAGAGCACAATCACTTGCGGTGGCTGCTCGCAGCTCTTCCAGTCTCTTGGGAGACACCGACAGTCCCTTTGCCATCTTTGCGAGTGCAACAGTGTGAACACTTGGTTCACCCGGAATGTATTTCTTCATGCGATCAAAAGCGAGCTGGTGTATGTTCAACCAACACCACTCAGTATCCTTGTCCATGGGTCGTCTGAGGGGCTGAAGTATATCTGACAGATGTGGGACGAACTTTGCCAGATAGTTCACCGAGCCAAGCAGTCTCTCTACAGTGTGGCGTCCTCTGGCTCAGGCATTTTCTCGATTGTTTCGACTTTCTTCGGGTCCGCGTGGAGACCTTCGCGTGTGAGTAGATGACCAATGTACGGGACTTCCGTCATCTTCAGCTTCATCTTCTCTGCATTCAGTCGAAGATTGCGCTCTCGAGCGCGATCCAAGAACTCTCGCAGGTTCTAGTCGTGATCTATCTCTGCTTCTTCGTCAGTTGTGCCACAACCTACTATCAGAAAGTCATCGTGGATCACCTCTGTGCCTACCAAAACCTCTACAATTTGGTTCACCGTGCGTTGCCAGATCTCGGGTGCAGAGTTTATCCCGAATGGCATCCGCAGCCACCGATACCGACCAAATGACGTGTTGAAACACGTCAACATACTGGACTTCTCAAGCAGCGGGATTTGCCCAAACCCGTTCTTGGCGTCTAACACAGTGAACAGTTTACATTCTTCACCCGAGTACTGACCTCTTCGATGGTTGGCATCGGGTAGTACTGGCGTTTGATTGCTCTATTAAGGTATTTTGGGTCTAGCCATATCCTGATCTGTCCGCTTTGTTTCTGGACAGTCACCATACTTGATACCCAGTCCGTTGCCTCTGTGACTGGCGTCAATACTCCATCACTGTCTAGCTCGTCAAGTTTCTTGCGTACCTTTTCACGCACTGGTACGGGTACACGTCTCGGTGCGTGCACCACTGGTCTTACAGATTCGTCGGTCTCGATGGAATAACTGTCCTTCAACCTTCCCAGGCCCTGTGACACGTCTGGGTATTCGGCTTTCACAGTACAATCAGTTAGTTTCTTCGCTTGTACAGCCTCGTGTGTGTAGTACACATAGCCTAGGGGATCTGAATCCTGGATTTTCAGCACTCCCATGCCCTCTGACGCGTCCAGGCTAAGTATTGGCGTGTACTTGCCTTGCAAGACGTTGAAAACGAGTCTGTGTTTCACTCCTTTCCTGACCACAGACAGCTTACACTCACTGACCCAGCGCTTTCTCGCGTGTTCCGTTGTACGTCAATGACAGTTTTCACTGGCCGCAGCTTTGCTAGCGATCTGTCTCCAGTCACTCTCACGTACTCATGACGTGGCAGCACGCAAAACTCAGATCCACTGTCGCTCTGGAATGGCACTGGGACACCGCTGTTACCCAGATTCAGTGTTATCATACTTACTTATACTTACTTATGCACGTTTGCTCGCTGGGAGCATAGGCCATCGACCAAGGAACGCCACCGTTTTCTGTTCGTGGCCATCCTCTCGGTTTCTCTCCTGGGTTTCCCATCTTCTTTGTTTCTTTTTCCATGTCTCTTTGCCAGGTTTTTCGTGGCCTACCTCTTCGCCTCTTCCCTGGGGGAGTGTTATCATAGCACGGCGTCTATTCCCCACACTGAATAATGACAATGTTCCAACATTGCATTCAGTGCTACAAACAGCAGCCTGTACTTGCTTCACGTCCTACCTATGCTGTTTGCACTTACTTTGGAAGCGTATGAGCAAAATTTGCACTCAGTGGTTGGTTTCTTTTGTTTATTCGCATAATCACGTAATTGACTTGGTCCGCCTTGACCTCGTCCGGTGTTTTTTTTTCGCAACACAGACCGCCTGCTCGCCTGGCATGACATGCGTCTATTCTGCGGTTGCCTCAACTGTTTGTACCATCTCGTAAGCCCTTTCTAGAGTTAGATTTTTCTCTCGAAGTAACCTCTCTCGGACCTTCGAGTCTCTCATGCCATGTTGGAAACGGTCCCTGGTTATCTGACTGGTTGTAATATTTGCGAAATCGCAGCTTTATGCAGCGTGTCGTAACTCCGTCAGGTAGTGTGAACCAGTTTCACCAGCCTCTTGGTTCCTGCACTGGAACCTGTATCTTTC
Organism: Ridgeia piscesae; assembly: GCA_025642075.2. Taxonomy (NCBI): domain Eukaryota; kingdom Metazoa; phylum Annelida; class Polychaeta; order Sabellida; family Siboglinidae; genus Ridgeia; species Ridgeia piscesae. The sequence continues at coordinate 350,346 of JAODUO010000037.1, forward strand.
ACATATTGTGTTCTGTCTAGGATTACAATGCTCCTCGAACGTCCTCAACACGTCTGCTAACCTTTCGCACTTTCCTCTTTCATACAATTAACCTTCAGGTTTCCCCCAATGAGGAAACCCGTTTTTTCATTAGACATTTCCCTTTCTAACCTGTCGTTTTGTTCGATAAAAAACTGCCCAAAACTTTTTTCCCCCGCTGTGGCTTTCACGCGACCACGCCATCAGCACCACACCAACAAGCCAGCACAAGGAGGGCTCACTAACTCAATGACGTTACAAAAAACGTGATTGTCGCTTGTGGAACGTAACTTATTTTCATAACTCAAACCACCAACTCATTTATGGGCGGAAACCAATCAAGCGGGACTAACATATTCTCCGAATGATGAAACACATTGATTGTTGATGCGCCTACAAGACCTTCTTCTCAGAGTTCAGTTTAGTGCTGTGTGTGCGCACTAACACTTGTGGGAAAACATTAAAACGTGATGCTTGTGGAAACATAACAAAATTGTGGTGTCTTATAGCCTCTATTTTGACACAAACGTATTGGTGAGAAATGTGAAAAGTGCTGCATGTGGTTTTCACGTCTAGTTGAATATTATACGATCACGTACTCTTTTGTTTATGACAAAATAATATGCAGTAGAAAGGTGAAAACACAAGTGTGCATCTACGCAGTGGCAAAAATCTAAAACTGTTGTAAAAGGAAACAGCTACGTTTTCAAAACGTTACCGATGGCTACAGGACGGGCAGATAAGCCTGGCCCAGTTACGATCGCGTTATTGCTAAGGACGATAGGATATCGAGGAAATGGTGTGTTGTATTTGATGCGTTCACGCGAAATGCCAGAGCCAGGGAATCACAAATACGAAGCGGTAATCGCCAAGTTAAACTCCTTTTAGTTTTGCGCGCTTCGTGTAAATGTAGTCGCAATGACACACCAACTGTTAATTATGAAGAAGGGGCAGATGACGATTGACGAATACGTCACTGTATTGCACAATGTTGCTAGAGACTGTAACTTAGGAGGGCGAGACCAATACGAGAGAAAGACCACCCAAGCGTTGTTACTCTGCATCAAGGACGATCGTGTGAGAAGACATCTGTTCGAACGCCAGGACTTCATACATGATGAAGCTACCAACTCCTGCAGAGTCATGGAGACAGCCAAGGATGACTTGAGAGCTGTATAGAATACTAAGCTAGAAGCACTTCACTCAGTGAAAGCTGCAACGCGTAGATACGCGAAACAAAGAAAGTATGCATACGAACAATGCATGAAATGTGCTATAAGTGCAAGAAATGTAATCACTTTACAAATTGCTATGTGAGTAAATATGTGAAATCTGATAAAGCGAATGTTGTGCGAATTAACAGACACGAATGGAAATATTCGTCAGGCGAGTCAACAAACAGTATTGATACAGAACAAAATGATAACGAAAGTTCCTATAAACAGTGGAAAGTTGCAGAGAAATCTGAAATTCCAACTCCATACTGCAGAAACATGCAACATGCTGACCCGCCTTGATTGTGACAGAATGGGCAAACGAAGACTAACCTCGACGAGGACAGAAATTACACTGTGTGATGAATCAACATTGAAGCCTGATGGTTGGTGAACTTTGACAATCATTGACAATTCCAAGGAACAGCACCAGCTGATCGTTTTAATTTGTTTTCACTGAACACTTGCATGGACCGAAATCACATGCAAACGAAAGAGTTAGTTCATTTTGTGTCAGAATCACTGGCGGACATTCTTCTGCAGTATGAGGATGTGTTTCATGTTGTTGCGTGCTTTCCTGGAGAATAAAGGTAGATCCGCCAGTGACGCCATTACAGGTGAGACTTAGGAAGATCCCGCTGTCGACGAAGGATGATGTCAAGAACATACTGTGGAGAAGTCATCTGCAGACGATCAGGAAAACGAACGGGACAGTTAGAACGTGCCTAGCCTGGATCCATAAAATCTCAACAAGGCTCTGAGAAGAAACCACTTTCAGATGTCGTACTTATAAGACGTATTACTGCACCTGTCAGAGGCAAAGCCTGTGCGACGACGAGTGGATTCACATAAGTAAATTTGTTAGACAAATCGTCTCATCTTACAACGTTCTCGACTCCATACGGGAAAAAGAAGCGGAACAGAATGCCGGTTGACATATTAACCCATTAGCACTCAGCCGATGTTAACGTCTCATAAACAGACAACTTAATATCGAATAAAACAGCAGAATATACGATACTAAATAAACACGACTCACTTTGTTCGATTCGGAAAAGAACTGGGGAAGAATGGTGGACTTTTCCCAAGATGCCCCGCACTGGGCCAGCCCACCAACTGGTAGGGGTGGAAGGCTAGAACTATTTTGGATTCACATTATCAGGCAACACACAACAAACATAAATTTACTTTTGGTTATACCAAGAAGTTGTTATTTATGTTTTCTGTTGTGTATTGCGCGCAAATTAACTAGAAATAAGAAATGTGGCCGCAGCTTGTTTGATGTTGAGGACAATGAATTCATATAGATAAGGTTGGTAATGGGCATGATTTATTGCCAGTTGGTATATACCTGTTCCTCCTCAAATATTTGACCTAGATGTTTAAAAATATTGCTTGCGCCATTGTCTTTGCTCTAGCGCCTTTATTATTCGATTCTCGCAATTGCATGTTAATGCATGTTGTAGATAATAAAAGTACCTACACAGTGGTGTCAAAACTGTTGGTGTAATTTTTAAATATGTTGACCATTTCTTGATTGACACTATGGCATTTTGAAACCTTTTGTAAACAAAACATACTTTTTTGCAGTGTAACTTTTTTATGTTTGGGTTGTACTGCTACAAGTGGAGTTTATTAAAAAGAACATGAAATTATTTACACACTGGTATATAACTTGTTATAATATGTTACACATTTTAGCTGTATACGTGGCCAACTTCTTGGCTGGGGGACATTTTATAATGTCCAAAAACAAACAAAAACTATTGCTGTTAAATTTCGAAATCGCTGTACATATCAGAGGAGACTCTCGAGTGCGTCGAAAGAACTCAAAGGTGTCGCTATAGTGGCAGACGATAATACTCATCTACGTTAGTGATCTCATGGAACACGATGGAAAATTGAGGAAATTCCTCAAAAGATCAATAGAGTGTCGACTTAAATTGAAGAGGAGGAAATGACGATTCCATATGACACAGTTACCGTTCATTGGACGCATATAGCAACAATATGTCTGACCAGGAAGGGGTGAAGCCGGAACCGAGGAAGGGGCCTGCAGTTATAGACATGGGAGCTAGTGCGTTCTGAAATGTGGAGAAGTGCGACGTAAGCCACTACGTAGACTATTGAATGAACCAGACAACTAGTTCTGGTACGGAGATGATTGGAGAATTGCACATGATACTTTGAAACAAATGCTCACATCAGATAAACTTCTGCAGTATTACGACATATTCCGGTCGTAATTCAAACAGACACAAGCACAGCCGGACTAGGTTAATGCAGGAGAAAACGGTCGCTTTTGCGTCAAGGTCATTGAGCAAGAGAGAGTCGAACTACGCGCGAAAGGATTTGAGGTGCTTATCGATCGTGTTCGTTATGAACACGTTTACAATACATGTTTGGCCTTTCAAATGTGACTGTTCACACGGGCCATCGTCCACTAGAAGCGATTGTGAACAAGTCCTGCTTGCAGCTCCAAAAGATAATACAAACGATGACATCAGCCCTACAGAGGTATGTATTCGCTGTGAAATGGAGACCAGGCAAAGAACATATAATAGCTGATTTGTCGCGTCACACTCGTAACTGCGAAGAGCCTGAAGAACCAGCTGCGCGAAAACATGTGCTCCAACGACATCAATACAGGACACAGTGTCGTCAATTCGAGACAATCAACCCCGCCAGGGACTATCCAGTGTCAAAGTGCTGCATGACATGATGCAGAAGGACACATTAAGCTAGACAAATTCCTCAAACTTAATTGCTGGCCGAAAGACCTTGCCGACGTACCAGAACCAGGTGAACATCACGATAAGAACTTGTAATATTCAGTTGTGTGGACTACAAGGGACAAAGAGTAGTACTCCCAGCCAGTATGCAGACAGACATGCTGAAACGTCTCCATAATCAGTCATCAGGGTGTTCAAGCCACATAACATCGAGCGAGACAGACCATGTTTTTTTAGAATGGCAAGGCTGTAGATGTGAAACAAAACATTGCAAACTGTAACACATGCAGACGAGATGCTCCTGAGCAGAAGAAGGAATCTGCACAGCCACAACATTCCAGACAAACCCGGGATGAAAGTGGGAATGGACATTTTCATACACAGCGCGATCAAGTACCTTATGATCACTGGCTATTTCTCTAACTACTTCGAGTTCGAGAAACTGACAGACATGTCAGCAGAAGTTGTATAATAGAAGACAGCAAGAGATACTTCGCTAGGTTGGGCATCTCGCAGTCTATGCATTCGGACAATGGACCTCAATCCACAGCATATGAGAAATCTTAATGTTCAATGTATGATGGGAATCTGAACACACAAGTTCGCCAAATCACGCACATTTAAACGGCAACGCAGAATCTAGTGTAAAACTAGCAAAAAGAACGTTGAAGAGAGAAGCTGACCCACAACTGGTGTTGTTGGAATGGTGGGGAAGGTGTCTTCCCGTTATAGCTACTTCCCGTTATAGCTACTTTTTATTCCCGTTATAGCTACTCGTTAAGTTTGACAGGCAAACTAGTCCCGTTATAGCTACTTTTCTATTTCTCCATTTTACAATGTAACAAGATAACGGAGCATTAACTATTTCATCTCCATCCAGCTGATGTCCATGAGGGGTGGACGGCTTTGATATAAGTGTGTCCCACTGAGGAATTTCAACAAAGTCAAGTGATAATTTGTAACGAGTACTTTGTGGAGACAAGGCTTGATGATGATTAAAAAATCACCATGGACATGTGGAATGTCTATGTATATAAGTATATATATATATATATATATATATATATATATATATATATATATATATATATATATATATTGGGTAGAATTCGGCATTTATTTTACTAGACAGTGGGACTAGTATAGTCAACAGTTTACTAGTCCACCAAAAGGTTTATTAGTCCGGCAAAATATAAAAACCCAAATTTAAGTCGTTACAATTTGATTTAAAACTAAAAACAGTATAAGTTACAACCCCGGTAAACTAATAATGCACTTTTCATAAAGGTAACAAAGAAATAATACAGAAATATTAAAAGTAATTAAAGATATGATCTGTATTAAAACACTATGCGATTGAAAAAGAACATCAATTGCACTCATTGCCCCACAGTACCACCCTACCATTATGAATTTTCCATAATCATTCTGGAAATTTACTTCACATTACGGTGTTATGGAAACTGCTCTGCTGGACTGTATTAATGGAAATAAAAATATCACACTAGAAAATTATAGACATAAAAAACCGTCAGTCTTACAAATAATGCCCAGACAAGTTCATAGCTGGTGTCCATTGGCCGTGCCTAAGACTAAGAAAATGTCATTAATCAGTAAATGAAGCTGCTGTAGCCAGATTGACCTAAAAATTAGTGGGATGCATAGACTCATGATCATAAACCGACACACCAAATACATAAAAATCGAAGACGGTCATGTAAATTTCACCATTTTTGATTGATTTGACATGGAATGCCCCTACACAGAAACTGACAAATGAACAAATTGAGGGATGGAATTCCAAGTTTGCGAAAGTGGTGAGGAAACATTATTTTTTGATAAATGCAATTCTGTACTCAGTACAATTAACGTAGTTGTCTTTTGAAAAAAAATGTTTTGCACAAGTGTTTTATGGTATATTTTCCATTTCAAATAACTGGCATTTACATTTATACATATAATTCTTATAACTTTCAAAATGTGTCCTTCAATAATACATTTCATGTAGGAATCTTACAGGAATCTAAAATAGTTAATGCTCCCTCTTGTTGTCCCCTCCTGAATTGTGTAATTAAAGAAGTAGCTATAACGGCACTAGTTTGCCTGTCAAATTTAACGAGTAGCTATAATTGGAGAAAAAACTGTAGCTATAACTGGAAGTAGCTATAACGGACCTAGACCGTTGGAATATAGTAACACAATCACTGCCGGCATGACTACCAGTCCGATCCACATACTTCTCAGCAGGTAAACCCAATCTATTTTACCACAGCGAGATAATATCAGAAATTGAGGAAAATAAAGTGTCTCGGGCAGACACAAATGTAATAAAATGACGGGAAATGCAGTACCACTGTAACAAAATAAGCGCGCGAAAGACTTTCCTCCGATAAACGAAGGTACACGTGTGCTCCTGAGGTATTTCACTTCACACAAGCGCAGTTGGAACGGTGCTGAACTACTGAAACAACGAAACCGTAATCACCTGCAACCACACGCGGTAACAGTAAATGTCGACCATCCAACCAGCAACATGCCTTCACAAACAGCAACCATGGATATCGATCAACTAACTGCTATGATCACACACAGCTGGCACACACACACGCCACACACGCACGCACGCACGCACGCACACACACACACACACACTTTTGCCTGTGTGTTTACTGAGTATGTAACAAAATGAGTGCCACACAATAAACAGTTGAGGAATCTCGATAGGCACACACACACGCGCGCGCACACACATACACACGCGCACACACACGCGCACACACACACACACATATATTTATATACTTATAATTATTTATTGTATAACTAATTTATAAAGTGAAACAACATGAAGGAATACATAATTGCAAAAATACAGACATATTATATTATTATGTATCGTCTACTTTCGGGTTAATTAACCCAATTTTTTAAATTGGCCTGCAAGCTGCTGCTACTGTCGCCTGCTTCTCGTCGAGTGACTCTCGTACACACGTGCTCGGCTGTTCGTCGCACCCGCACCCGCACTCACCTTCGGCTGGTTGCCGCACCCGACCCGTACAATATGTTGCATTTTAATTAGCGCACGTTGTCGTCAGTTCGCCGCATTCGCCATTGTTTTGAGTAATATAGCGTACGCACCTAATCTCCATATGAAATAGTAAATATACAGGCAAGTCATACCTATATTAAACAATAAACATACTACATTTCAATATTTATAATCAAACTATAATCACATGACTTAGCTGCGCATCTAAATCGTCACAGTGAGACATAAACTAGAACCAGCTCTGAAAACTGTAGTGTATGTTAATCACAGTATAATGACATGCAACATCATCTGGTGAAACTAAACAACGGTCGCTGTTTTACTTTTGTGAGATAAAAGTAGGTGACTCAACTAAACCAATGGTTCAAATAACACTGCCTACCCCTATTGATAGAACGTTCACACGTGGCTCCATCTGGCGGAGTCAGGTTTATGAAGGCTGTTTAAACGGTGGCACTTCCGAATTCCCGCTCCTTCGCTGACCGAGTGGATTTGGTAAGTGGTCGACAAGTCGTATGATTTAGTGAATACTGCCCTCTCGTGTGTTGCTCAAAGCTTGTTTTATGTTGTAAGTAACTAAGAAATACACTAGCGCACATAGGGTGATTGAAGTTTGTGATGTTTTAAACATTCGGGTACTGCTGTGGGCGATATGGAGTGTCAAAAATCAAATACTGGGTTGTCTCGTTTCTTGTACGGTTGCCAATTTCCAGAGCAGCTCAAAGAATAATTATTATAAAAACATGGAGGCTATTTCCACAACAGCTCTTGACAAAAGCGCGATTCTAACCGTTATTTCCTGAGCAGACTAATAAAAACATAATAAATGAGTACAGACTACACTGTCTACAGGCGCCATAGATACATGATTCTGTGTCCATTAATGATTAAAGACAACGCTAGCATATCCTGAAAATTTGCCATTTGACAATGTTCCCAATTTTTATGTAAGTGTAAACTTTGTAAGTTTTATCAGATTTGCCGCAACAAGCTAAACTAACATTTTCAATTCAGAGCCTCATAAAAGTGTGAATAGGGCCATTTTATGGTATTTGTGAAATGGTATCAACAATTTAGAAAGGTTTGAATCTAAGCAAAATACCAATTGGATGTTTTAGATATATATCTCAACTAACTTGAAAACCGAAATTTTGGTCAAAATGTTTACCGCTTGATTATGCAAATTAGGTTTTTCATATGAAACCATTGAAATTAGCGTGTCGGACAGGACACATGTTTTTCTTAGTTTTCTTCTGTTGATATTTGTTTCTTGCTGACAGGGATTTTTTTACTTGTCAAAGCAAATAATACATCAAGCAATTTTTTTCCAATGGTAAATTTCACTTCACATGGGTCACGTGTCATGTCCGACACGATTCATGCGCAAAAGTTTAATTTGTTCCCAAACAAAATGACTTATGAAAACAAAAATATTTTGCTAAAGTAGTATAAAACAATGCCAGTAAGGATTTTTTAAAGAAATATAACACCTCATGGGAAATTTAAAATCTTTTTGGTCTTGTCCGACACGTTTTGCGTGTCGGACAGGACAAAAGCATGTCGGACAGGACACATCATTCTAGTAACAGACAATGACTAATTGATTGAATTGATATTGCACCGTCCACATCTACTAAAGCTTTTTTAAGGTTCTGTTTGATTTTATTGAATTGAGAAACTTTAGGCTGATTTAATTGCCAGTAAATGTCTAGACGACATTTACTGTCTAGACGACATATCTTTCTACTAGGTAATAGAAAGATATGGCTTCCCAACAAAACCAAGTCATGAGGGATATTGTTGGAGTTTGAATGGTTTCTTCCTTTGTGTTCATGGATATTTGACATGTTTGAGTCAATTGAAACCATGTCAGCTACCTTGAAACTATATAAACTGCACCCCAGATGTGGTAGATTCATCACATTCATGCCAGATATCCCCTGCAAGCCCTTGCTGTGATTTGGGAGACAATGTGTAATTATGATATTATGTTATGTCTTAGCCATATTCAAGAGGGGGGTCTGAACTCTGAAAATGAAATGTCTAGTAGACAGCCAGCTTAATTTAGCAATACTTCATGCCTCTGTGAGACACTGATGTGAGCAAAAGAATTATAATTGTGGCAGCATGGTCATGTGAAGTCGGTGGTCTGCGTGCCGGTGCCGGTGCCGGTGCCGGTGCCGGTGCCGGTGCCGGTGCCGGTTATTTCCGGTGCCGGGGCCGGTGCCGGTTATTTCTGTTGGCGTGACGGTGGCACAAGGTATGAACATTTGAACTGAGGAACACATTGTGTCGGTGAGTCAATACATTAATATATTGCTTAACTTTATATTTTGTGATGTAGGTCGATAACAGTAAAAAATAGGAAACGTAAATCGAATCATACAAATACCGCAGTGGCACGTGACTTATGCAGTGCCTACAGCTGCGACTGTTGACTATGAGAACCCTGTGTCGAACCTACGTCCGCTCAAGCGTGGTCATTTGCGCGGCAGATGTTGGTGACGTCATCGCAGTCACTGCCGCTAGCATTTCTATTTTAGTGTAGGGTATGCAATCAGATCCATATGCGGCTTAATTGTATCGCAACTTCCAGTTGTACCCTCTTTGTGCATACTACTGATGAAGCGGTAAATTTGGTTAACTTTATTAGGTTAAACTGGAACTTTGCTATATGTGAATTTACAACACATTTTAATTTTTGAAATTCAGTCGTCATTGTTCCAGTTCGTTCAGTCTACATTGTTGCAGTTCACTAGGCTGCATGAATGAATGCCTCGTAGCAAGTGTTGCTATAGTTCTATTACACTTCTTCCTGCCTTTGGTTAATAAAACGACTGTTACCCTCGGACCGAGAGCGGGCGGCGCCTTGGTTAATGTTTCCAGACGCAATTAAATGTCTCGTGCGTAACCCAAGGAATTTCACAACAGGCGACACATTGTGACTTCCCCATTACTAACGAAGGATTAAAATGTGTTGTAAATTCACACATAGCAAAGTTCCAGTTTAACTTAATAAACTTAACTAAAATGTACTGCTTCATCATTTTGTGCACAAACAGGGTACAACTGGAAGTTGCGATACATCTACGCTCATATGGATTTTATCGCATACTATCAATAATGATGCTGATTCAGTAAGACGTAAACCGTACACTCATAGTTTACATGGCTAGTAAATTCTACCACGTAGTTGCAGCTCAAAGGGTAATGCTAGCGGCAGTTACTACGATGACGTCACCAACGTATGCCGTGCAAATGACCATGCTTAAGTGGACTTAAAGACACGAGTTCGCAAGTAAAATACTCTAAATTTGGCACGTTATTTAACAAGAGTATTCAGTTAAAGTATACGAAGATTCAAAGAAATTGCAAAATTCATTTTACTTTCTCGTTAGCTTTAGAAATGTTCTGACAACGGAAAATGAATCAGGTGTATGTAAATGTCAGACGAATAAATCACTCACAAAGTCTTCCACCGGGTGTGTCACGCACAATATATTCCCCATGCCGAGGATATTATACACGACCTACTGAATGTAACGTGACGCTTCGGTAGGTTAGTAGATCAGTAGATTTTTGGTCGTGACAGAATGGACACAAAGGAGAATGTCTCGCATTTCGACTAGATCAATTAGACGTTTATTCTGTAACTAGTGTGGAATAGAAAGTAATTTACTACACCCGATAGATATAAATAGAACACACTAGTAGAACAAGATCTCTCGGCCGCTATCAGTTGACATACGATACGTGAAGTCAACACTAGCTGGTGACAGTCATGCTACTGCAGGGCAGAAAGGCACTGTAGTCCCTGTACGTACATAGCACTGCATCAAGGTTTCTACATAATTATCACATTATCTGTTTACTAACTTCAGTTAGCCAGCGTTGTCTTTAACAACGTATAATGTGCTCAAACAGTTGCCTCACCAATATGCCTGTCTGAAAAAAATCAATAGGCTTACAATTAGTATAATAGTGTCGCACACTGTGAGGGGTGAGTACAGCTTAGTAATATATAATTTGTTATTCCACCAGATCCATAAATGTTGGTGGTGCTCTACATTAAAACAAAGCAACCAACTGATAGATTGGAGAAGTCACCCAGGCCTATATAATAAAATTTCACAGATTAACCTTAGACTATGCAAACAGTGTCTTCCCATTATAGCTACAACCCATTATAGCTACTTCCTGTTATAGCTACTTTTTTATTTCCGTTATAGCTACTCATTAAGCATGAGAGTTAAATTAGTCCCGTTATAGCTACTTTTTTGGTTCTCCATTTCACTCATTATAATGCCCACAGCAATAACAATAAATAAACAAATATAGGCAAAATACAACAAAACAATTGGAATATCATTGTAAGAGTTCTTCAATGGACTTCATTTTATTGTATAAGTAACATCATTAAAAATCGTTTTGATACGTCAGAGGCGTAGCTAGGCATAAATGCAAGTGGAAGCACTAATTTCTTATATCAATCTAAATAGTGTCATCGGGGTCTGGTGTCCCAAAATGATCCAATCAGTTGGCATATAGTGCATTTTAAGTCACAATATATCATAAATAAATGGAACACGCTAAGGAGTAAATAGAAAAATATACAGTATTGTTATTGCGTGAAAACATGCTGAAAAGGCAGAGGACTTGAACGGTTAATATACCGTATTATACATAGCATATGTTTGAATGTGCAATACATTCATTGTATGCATTAAAATAAGCTATATACTCATTATAGTAATTAAACAAAGTTGCAATAGTTACAGTCTTTTAATAATAAGCTAAGATAAATACTATAAATTATACATGTGTGGTATCTAAGAGTTCAAACAAGTAGGCCTAAAAGCTGATATTTTAAAGAGTTCTATATTGTCTTCAACATCGGTTCAGTTACTACACCCGCCTTCATTACGGGCTAAATAATAATAGGGCTATGCGCCTTTTTTCTGATGAGTGAATTGATGAATGATGCATTCAACATCCAACTATGTGTCCTTGTGGACGTGCATCACGATCAGTCCCGACATGCGCTCCGTTGTCACTGTAGAGCGCAGATAGTTCTTGAGACGCAGCATTGCGATCTACCGTGGCTGTCGATACAGACATCACCATCAGTAGTATGACAGCTTGGCTATAGGTCGCGGGTTGATTTCTTGAATCGTCGAGTGTGACTGGTTTCTCTGCGACATTCACCATTTCTCACATTGCTTTCCAGTGATCCACTTCGTTGTGTAGTTCACTCAGATTTCCAGGCATGTCGTCGTTGAACGCCTCGTACAGCTGGGTTATTCTTTCTGGTGTCATATGCACCAGTTGTTTCGGTGTGATGTAGGCCAACTGAGCTACGTAGCGATCTTGAGCCATTAATGCATGAATGGTTGGTACATCGTCCTCTTCTTGTAATGACAATGGGGTGTCAGCGGGAAAATTTTCGCAGTGTCTTTATTTTCCAGCACGGCTTGCTCGGTTGAACTTTCGAATTTCGCTGCCAGCTCCACAGCGCCTTCATGTAATTATAGAAATGTTGTCAGAGGAAGTCGATTTTGGAGTACATGCTCAATCGTTACCAACGTGATGATGAAGTCAAACCTTTGGATTGACAACATGTAAATCCATGCTTTGCCATTCCCATCAGCCTCCATATATTCCAGAGCAGACGCTACAGCTGTGAAGGTAGACCTGAATGTGTACAGTGCGTTGGCACGTCTAGCCCATCTCATCTCACAGAGCGACTGTAGTTTGGTTTTGTTGTTCATGCCAGTTTTAGCTTCTAATCTTTTAATTTTAGGCCGTGGGCGTGAAAACATTGATAAATTGTTTCTAGTGAATTCGTATTTACCCGGCTGCTGCATTGCCAAGATAGCCTCCAGGCGGAGGCATCTATCTGTTCTGTGCACAGGGGTCTGGAAACTGAGTACAGCTGTACAATGTTGTCAAATTTACAAATTGTTACAAGTGAATGATGACGTTTTCGTTGCCAAAGGCTATGAACATATCCGGGCATCCTCTGGCCACCGTTTGAAGTGGGCATTTTGTGGTTGCCGTACTGATGTGGAAGCACATGCGTACGTGCGTACGGCTAGCTACGCCCCTGTACGTAATACAATACAATACAATACAATACAATGCAATGCAATGCAATGCAATGCAATGCAATGCTATACAATACAATACAATACAATACAATACAATACAATACAATACAATACAATACAATACAACACACCGTTATTTATCCCTGTAAGGGCAATTACAGTGTCGTTCAGTCGGGCATTGTGTATAACATGTGTAACAAAATATGTATTTCGAATCGTTAACTAGGAATAAAAGATAACTTCTGCGGTTTATTTTACCCGCGGGACACCTAAAACGACGTCCCGACGGCAAATAATCAAACATTGGATAAAGGATATGACTTTCATCGAAAGTGGCGTAGCCAGAAGGGGGCAGGGGAACCATGGCCCCTCAATCCCACACAATTTGGAACATTTGATACTATAAACTCAATAATTTAACATCATTCCATGTGTATATATATTCCATAATAGCGCATATTTGAGGCCGAAAAAACGGTGTTGTCGGCAAAGCCAAAGTATTTTTGCCTATTCCAAGTGTACAGCGAAGTAACATGGCCGCTGCACTTGCGGCTGACACAAACCGGAACGCTACTTTGGGTCTCAAAATGTGTCTAAAACGAAATATTTGTAAAACATAAATATGCCTGCGAATGGGGAATTGTTATCAATTTGGGTTAGGTTTAGTATGACGTATCCAGTGTAGGCAAATAAGTAAATAAAGCGACACTTAACATTGAGGTGGGTCCCAGTGACATATATTCAAGTGCCGAAATATTTTATCATTCAAACTGGATTCAGTTACTCAATGTTGAGGAATCCTCCACTTCTGTCGTAGGCGATAAAGCACCCAGCTGGCTGGCGTCTGCGGGTGACAGGGCAACGAAAACGCCATAATTCTCAATGCGAGTGATGGCTGTTAATATATCAACACAGTGATGCAAAATAATAGTTTCCTGACTAGTGTCAAATTACACGTTGTAACAAAAGCAATTTATTTACCGGTAGTCAATTTTCTGCTGTGTAATTGGAACTTCCTATCGAAAAATGTTAAGTGTTAATAAGCAGCAACATCACACGTTGTGAAGTGTTTGGTTAAACGAAGGCATTTCATCAGCCACATTAAGGTACAAATGTTTAATTACAGTTTCATCAGAGTAAGTGAATAAGTGTTGATATTTGTGATGTTCCTTGTTTGCAGGTTTGGGAGATGTAGCGTGAAGAATATGATGGCCATCTAACGCCGGCCACCGTATTCCTTACGCTACATCTCCCAATCCTGCAGACAACGAACACATATCAACACTTAGTCACCTAACTCTTATGTAGGGGCTATGGGTTCGACATTAACGTGATTTTCCTATTCACGAGACACACACACACACACACACACACACGCACGAACGCCCACACACACACACACACACACTCATACATACACACATACATACACACATACACACACACACACACACACACACACAACACACACACACACACACACACACACAAACACACACAAAAACAATATATATATATATATATATATATATATATATATATATATATATATATATATATATACATACTTTGTCTTGTAAAAACGGTTGCTTTTCGCAGAATTCAGTGATGTCTCTCTGCGTGTCTCCAATGATTTTGGAGCTGACACGTACGATTTTCTGTAAGCTGTTCGTAATTCTTGACACTAAGGTTGAAATACCAGCAGATAAATGAAAAGCAAAGAACGCTCTCGATAAAAGATGTGTGAAACATATTTAACATGTTTTTATCAACAGAAAATGAGTTTAGTTTTCTAAGAAAATACAGTGACAATGATTACGCCATCTAAGTTCGTTATCAAACACTGTACCTAAGTATTTGTACTTGGTGACAATTTCAACCTCCTGATCATAAATGGTGTTTTTTCTCAGGTTTTAACTGTGTTTTCTTAAATATATTACTAACTCCTTGGTCTTGACGTACATTAAACTTTAAATAGGAGTCAGACCGTGGTCTTGTTGTGAACCAAAGGGAAGTGAAAGTAAAGCACTGTCATCAGCAAACTGATCTAAAAACCTGTCTGCATGTGCATTTCTAAATCTGTCAGTGCACCAGATAGTATAGTATGGTATGGTATGGTATGGTATGGTATGGTATGGTATGGTATGGTATGGTATGGTATGGTATAGTATAGTATAGTAGTGTAGTGTAGTAGTGTAGTATAGTAAGGGAGTAGTATAGTGTAGTTAGTGTAGTATAGTATAGTATAGTATAGTAAGTATGTAAGTAAGTATAGTATAGTATAGTATATATAATATAGTATAGTATAGTATAGTATAGTATAGTATAGTATAGTATAGTATAGTATAGTATAGTATAGTATAGTATAGTATAGTATAGTATAGTATAGTATAGTATAGTATAGTATAGTATAGTATAGTATAGTATAGTATAGTATATATAGATGTATGTATGTTAAAACTGTTATATTTAAAATTAATAGTATAGTTGTATAGTATAGTATTAGTATAGTATAGTATAGTATATTATAGTATAGTATAGTATAGTATAGTATGTAGCAACATCTGTATTATAGTTAGTATGTATAGTATAATAGTATGAAATAGTAATTAGTATATATCACAATGAGTTGTGAAGCTCAAATAGATGTATAGTTCATACATCATAGTATATAATAGTCAACAGTAATGTATAACATGTAATATAATTTAGTAAAAGTATAGTATATATAATATGATAGCTAGATAGTATATATAGTATTAGTATAGTATAGTATAGCATAGTATAGTGTAAAGGATATATGGGATAGTATAGTATAGTATAATTTTATAGTATATATAGTATAGTATAGTATATATAGTATAGTATAGTATAGTATAGTATAGTATAGTATAGTATAGTTAGTATAAGTACTCAGTTAGTATAGTTGAAGTTGTAGTATAGTACTAGGTATAGTAGGGGTGAGAGATAACAACGACCCTGAGGCGATCCCATGTGTGGCAACCTCATAATTTAGCCAACATACATTATTTTTAGTCAATCATGACTGTAATGTTTTAAAACTGTTAATATCCTAAATTAATGGCAGTGGAGCATGTTAGTATAGGGTATTACCTAAGCTATGTCGTATTTTATAACTGCATGAGATTCTCACATCTGGAAAGAGGTGCCAAATCCTGTTTTGTGTCGGTTGGTACTGTGGTACGCAACACGGGAAACTATAATTGTACTATATCACAATGAATGTTGTAACCAGCAAGCCTCCAAATGGTGTGGATATTTAAAATACATTCCCATTACTCACACCAGTGTCAACCAGAACTGTTAACAGGTTAAACTAATTTCCAGGTCACAACCCTTCCCCTAATGACTAATATGGAGGCTACATCAGTCACTTTGTCAAGGAACCCAGTGACACATATCCAGATCATTACCCTCTACCAACTCAAATCACTCACTAGCTGGCCTCAGTGCAGCGGGACAGCTTGTCACTCTGGTGTATGGCGGACAGATTAATGATGTCGCTCTGTAGTTTCCCAGTTGCTATGCGAACGACAAAGGTGGCAGCTAGAAAGAAAAAGGTTGTTCAGACACAGCACAAATACAGGGATTCCCCACCGCGACCTAACTAGGTCAATTCTAAGTCGATTTAGTGGCGCGAATGCTAAATTGGTCTCATGAAATCGGCCGTCAGCTGCATTGACTATTCGTTGTTAGCTGCGACCACTAGACCGCATAATTGTGCGTAAAGTTACACGGCTTTATGAAACTGGGCCCTGTGTTATACCCGCCTAATGCCTTTTGAACTAACGCGTGAATATGTTTCAGTATTGGGTGTAACTATGCCCCTCACGAGGACCTCCCATTACATTTATTACTGTTGACTAAATCAAATGTATATTAGAAAACCTCTGTTGGGGCAACACAACGGGAGATCCCCGTCAAGGACATACCTACACCAAATAATTAAATCTATTCACGCGCTACCCTGGTGGCGAGACAGATGCCCACCTACATTCAGACCGTAAGTGGTGA